>CAJPEX010001247.1:0-62971 GCA_905338405.1 Notodromas monacha | reverse complement strand
GTGTGTGACATTTTGGGCGTTCAGGCGGAAATTCCCTTTGTATAGTACAGTATTTTAAATTAATTTCTGAATGTAATCTACAGTTCTAAAGTTTTCAAAGCATCTCAGTTCTTCTCGAAAAAATCCCGCGAACCCACCAGCAGTCCGTTCTCTGATGGAATGCGATTGAAAGAATGGAAAACAAAATAATAAATTACGGGGTGTTGGTATGATTTCTCCAGATTTTTCGAATAGATTAGAAATTTTGACTCATTAACATCTGAAACGTTGGTGGAGTTGAAAAAAACCATGCCCGCGTGGAGTAACTGATGAAAATGCTGATACCCGTGAGTATTGAAGCGACATCTATCCTAAGGAGTGTTGGCGCGTAACAGACAAACTGACACAGCAATACAGGTACTGAATTTCTGCTTGAACTAAATTTGCCGTTTTTTTTCTCTCTTTCTTCAGGAACACATTCGCATACACAGCGGAGAGAAGCCGTTCGAGTGCGCCAATTGCGGCAAGCGGTTTTCGCACTCGGGCTCTTACTCCTCGCACATGACGTCCAAAAAGTGCCTGGTCGTGAGCCAGAAAGCCGCCGCTGCTGCTGCTGGGACGACAGGGAACAATCCTAGCACCAATAACAACAACATCAACAATAACAGCGACAAACAACCCCCCAGTGGGAGCAACAAGCCAGGAAAGCAAGTCGAAAGCGGCGGAAAACTGACCGCACCTGATTTCGCTCGATATTTCGGATCCGGAGCGGGCTTTCCACCGACGAGCGCCACAGCGTTGCCGATGCATCCGCTGCTGATGGCCACTCAGCACCATCTTCAGCAACAACAGCACCACCAACAGCAGCAGCCTGCGCCACAGTTCGTGGAGAAGCGGAAATTGCCAGGGTTTTCCTTCTCGGACTTGCCCGTTGACAGTGGTGAGTTGTTCATACTGTACCTTTCTTTGCCCCTGATATCAAGATACAGTATTAAAAATAATGAAATGACTGAGAAAGAAAAAGGACGAGTAAATGAATGAAGACCATGTGAAAGAATGAAAAAGTCCAGAAGAATTGTCTTTTGCGGTACAAACTTCAAAACAAGAGAAAATTAGGCGAAGAAGGAAAACTTTCAAAACTGATATTATAATCAGAGAATATACTGTACTGTACTGTATAGCACCAGTTGCTTTGAAACTTTTTTTAAATTTGCATGTCTCAGTATTAATCGGAGTGAATGATACTCGTATCCAATTTTTTAATGGCTTTAATGATGTCCTTCGAATATTGCAGATGTGGTGAAATCTCGACAATTATCCCTAACCAGACTTTCTGAGTCAGATATGAAGATCCAGCATGGACAAGATTGGAAGGAGAACGACAAAGTCGAAGTCAAACACGAAACCACATCTTCACCTGTTAGCATGGACATGAAAGCTTCAAACAAAATCGGTCTGACGGCTACGAGTCTGGGTGCGTTACTGATTCATTTTTATAGCAATTAAATTTTGAAAGTACTGTAATACACGATTTCGTGAATTAACCAATGTTGTGATTGCTAAGAGAATGTTTCAAGACTTTAATTTCCTTTCGGTATTTTTTTCTTGTTTATTTAATTTTTTCGGTGTTGTAATTTCATGTGCAGAAGCTAGCAACGAACGGGTTGAGGAAATCCTGCGCGAAATCAACGGCTTGAACGGGAGCTCCTTGACGCAACACAGCAGCAGCAGCAACAACAGCAACGGGATGCCCGGCGGCAACAACAACCTCAGCATCACCTTCACCAACACCAATAACAACAGCAGCAACAACAATTTGAGGATGGACTCAGGTTCCGAGGGCTCCGACGGCAACGAGTCCAATTCGTCGCCCATGTCCGGGCCGGATGGTCGGAAAGTGCGGGTTCGATCCCTCATCTCCGACGACCAGCTCCGCGTGCTCCGAACCCACTACACACGCAACCCGAAACCCAAGAAAGAAGAGCTGGAGCGGATCGCGGACGAGATCGGCTTCAACGTCAGGGTTGTCCAGGTCTGGTTCCAGAACACCCGGGCCAGGGATCGACGAGAAGGACGCACCGTGCTGGGCGACCCCGCTGTGATCTCCGGCAGGCTCTCTCTGGCTGGCAACTCTGGGCCGAATCGGTGAGTTTCTCAGAAACTTTTGACTATATATACTGTACCGGTATATACATATACTGTATACATTAATATAAGTATACATATTTTTTTTTGCCTCAAGAACAAAGAAAAAATCCCTAAAAATTTAAGACTCGCTTCTTCGATGTTCACCGTAATCATCATATGAATTGGAAATGCTTTTAGAATATACTCTACTCAACCTCGAGATGCCAATTAAATCTTACGAAGGCCTTTCAATGTGATCCCGGATTCCAACGCTTCTGTCCGTAAACTGAAAATATTGCAGCAGGATTTGGAAAATACTGTAAAAGGTTTTGTTCACTTTGATTACGGACTCAATTTATATTTTTAAGTTTATATCCTATTGTTGGTTGTTCCAGGGCAATCTCAACCTGAATTACTGTATATATCATTGGCGAATACAGTACATTGATGTCATAGTACGATTCTTAGGCGATTTTTGCGGTTGATTCAATTTAGCCCGGTAGTTATTTCCTTGAAAAAAATTAAAACTATCTCCGGTACTAGTTGACAGACATAATTTCGGTTTAAAAATTTTCTATGACCCTATTAGCTATTCTTCTGCGTGACTTTTGTGTTGAGATGCATCTGAGTAAATACGATAGTTATTTTTCGAAAGTATTTTTGATAATGGTCAACCTCTGTGGTTATTGCCAATGTTCATTATTAGTGAAGCACAGATATAGGTAATTGATTCAGGAGTTAAAATCTTCTGATTTTTCAGAAAATTAAATTCTGCTTTGAAAGTGCCAAGAACGAAAACTCGAGGTTGAATTCGTTCGTAATATACTGTATGTATTTTTTTTCCCCCGCATAGGTTCTTGCATTTCGGTTCTCCGGCGCCGAGTCTCAGCCACCATCACCACAACCACCCCCACCAACAGCATCATCATCATCCAGTCACGATGCCGCTGATGTATCCTTTGGGACAGCAAGGGGTTGTCAATTTCGATCAGCGGGACTCGCCTCCGTTGTCGATGACGCACAATGGGTTGCGTGGTGTCCAGGACGACGTGGACGACTCGGGTCAGGACGACGGCGGTTACGGCGACGCTGCTCCATTGGATCTGACAACGTCCAGCTGGAAGCGAGAGCGAGATATCGACCAGATGTCGTCTCCTCCTACTGATGGAGCTCCCGTTAATCTCAGGTGATTAACGTGGTTTTCTTCTAGCTGATCTAGTCGCGGTTGTCTGATTTCCGCGCAGGATTTCGAAAAATAAATCTAAACTAGATGATTACAAATTTGCTTTATATTTTTCCGAAAAGTTTTCAAAAAATTTCCAAACAGACTTGATTTCACGGAGACACTGAAGGGCGTAGTGAGAGATAACTCGTAGTGAGAGTATAACTCATCAACCCTTTCAACCATGAATCTATGCATTAATTTGAAATCTATGCAATGCTTGGTTGAAAGGGTTGATGAGTTATACTTAGCCAGGTTGCCAAGTTTCTGTTCTGTCGTTATTCATTCAGAAAATTCGGGTGTACAGTGATATCTTTTTGATGATATGGGACAAAGGAAATAATCCTGACAATATCCAAAAATTATAAGGTCATTTGAACAAATTATTTCTTCTTGAATTGTCAGAAATGAGAAATCTGTCTGCGCAAAGAAACCTTGAATTACCGGTGTAATCTTGAAAAATGAAATGCGTCCTTGTTGAAAATCTGGTCACATTCCGATCTGTAAAAATTTGTGTTATTTTTTTCAATTTTTCATCCGAATTTTCCTGAATCTTCAGCAGTTGAATGAATTAAGTGTCGGTATATTTCCGTTTTCGACGTTTACAGTTTTCGTGGCAGTAATTTTTGGCTCGAAAGGTTCTTAGTCTTGGAGTTCCATTGTCTTCCGGAAGATAGATTTTTGGGTCTTCAGTCCCATCGCTCTTCAAACCTGAAAATATGCGCGATTTTTCACGCTGTTCTTATTTTGGTGCTGTAGTCAGAAGAGCTCGAGGAGCCAGAGTCCGGTGAGATCCAGGAGCGACACCCCGTCGAGCCCGATGACGTCGTCGCTGACGTCCGCCGTAGATGGCAACGAGCTGCGAAGCAGTTTGATCACTGGCTCCCAGAGGTTTCCGCTGAACGGGAGCTACTTCTTCCCGAACGACCAGTTGTCTTCGCAGGGAGACGATTTGTCCCCGGCAAAGCGTCCCTGGAAACACGAAACGACCGTGAGTTTTTCCCCACTTCTTATTACGATATAAAGTACTGTATATGATAATATAAAATACAATGCTCGTTGAAACGTCTTTCCGTTTTCGATTTTTGATGCAATCTTTTTCGCCGAACCATCCGGGAATCAAGTGGCGAAGATAAATTGTGTATCTCCTCCGACGAGAAACGTTTTCTTCGTCTCGTGCTGTTTGATTAAGAGATCGCCGTTCGGATCTTCCTGTTTAAGAATGAAACGTTGCTTTGTTGAACTGGAATTTTAAAGATATCTTTTTCTTTTCATTCCGCAGGATAATGAATCAGATGATGGCTCGACTTCTGCGAAACGAGTCAAGTCGGATGACTCTCCGACAGATGGAGCCTTGGTGTACAAATGCGATCAATGCGACAAAGCCTTCGTCAAGCAAAGCAGTCTGGCTCGCCACAAATATGAGCACTCTGGTGAGCATACAAAAAATTCCCTGATCATCTGGTTTTTTTCTTATCCGAAATGCAAACGTGGCTGCTTGTTTCCATTGTTACTTATTATTGAAGATAAGATGGTCATTCTAAAAATGAGTCTTTGAAATGAGAGCCTGAGGATCTCACAACTCAGCGTAACCATTGTAGCAATGATGGGATGAAGGTTCTTTAAAACTTCATACATTCACCCATATACAGTGTCTGGAAATGAAACTAAGATTCCTAAATCAGAAAGTTTCGCAAGAAATTGGCATCTACTCAATTTTTTTCGTATTCTGGAGAAGCGCATGATTTAGGTATTGCAACTGCTGCACCGGCGTAAAGAGACATTCCGCTGACCTTTTAAACTTTCCCCGCAAAAAATATACTGCACGAAGTTTTGGAATGACTGTGTTAAAATATATTAAATAATTCCGACGCTTTCCAAATAATTTCCAGGGGTTCGAAGAGACTTATGAGGCTGTGACGTGCTTCTCAATTCGAGATTAATCAAATGAAATGATTTTTTTGTGCATTGCAGGCCAGCGTCCGCACAAATGCGGGGTCTGCAGCAAGGCCTTCAAGCACAAGCACCACTTGACGGAGCACAGTCGGTTGCATTCGGGCGAGAAGCCGTTCCAGTGCAGCAAGTGCCACAAGCGGTTCTCGCACTCGGGCTCCTATTCCCAGCACATGAACCACCGGTACTCGTACTGCAAGCCGTACCGTGACTCAGACCCAGATCCATCGGGTGCATCTGGCAACGCTCCTACTGTTGCTGCTGCTGCTGCTGGGTCTCCGTGCACCAACACCCCTGGGGACGCCACGGCTGGTGCCGGCGGCGGCGCCAGTGCTGGCTGCCGCCTGTCGCCGGCATTGTCCACCACCTCTTCGTCCGCGTCCAGCAAGCCGTTGCCCATGCTGATCCAGTTGGCGTCCACCAAGGAAGAGACTGACGCCGATGACGGTTAGCTTTCACCTCAGTTCCATCAATTATTACTGTATCCTGTATTTAAGTACAGTGTAAAGATTCAAATACTGTAGTTATTGACGAGTTGTTCGGCTGAACACTGAACCCCTTCCACCGTTTTTCGCACTGCAACGTGCTTTCTAGAATTTCAAGAAGGTGTGTATGTCACCTTCATTCCTAAATCCGACTTGACAAAAATAATCGATCTAAAACTGCTGGAAAAAATAGTATCATTTTACCAACGCAGCATGATTCAGGCAACACCTATGGAGTGGCTGATGAACATAGCGTTCGGGAACGTCGAACGTTGAAGTGGAAAGAGCCACACAAAAGATTTTTCACACATTTTACGCTGCATTTTTGTCCAAGTTTTCTTCCCTCACAATTAAATGAAATTCTGTACATCCTACGGTAGGAGATTATGATGTTGTTGTGGAAATTATTGGTTCTCCCAACGAAACTAATGATTTTACTCTGATCTTGTCATATTTGCAGCTGCTCTGAATGATGACGGAGTTGAAGACCTGTCCCGTGGTCAGTCCAGAAGCCCAAGTTCTGTCAGTTGCAGCCCTGTGCCATCCAACAACGAGAACCCCATCAAGCAGGAGACGGACTAAGATGGCTGCAGTACTGTATGTAAAAGGCTTTCTCTTCACGAGTTACACGTCATCAAGCCCCGGAGTTCCCACGCGTATCCTTCGAAGTTCGCGCTGGGCGGGAGGGGAGAATCGTCCATTTGTTCTTGCAACGAATACGCAAGATTTTTTTCGTTCTTTCTAAGAAAAAAAAAGGAAAAAAGACAGATGATAGAATTTAGCTGAAGGAAATGATATTGCTGCATTCCTGAAAAAAACGAAACTTTCCCGAATATTCCCGGGACATTTTAAGGCTTTTTTTTCGAGAGTCAACGAGTAAATATATATTTTAATCAAAGCGATGAGACGGGACTTGTGCGCCAGGTTTTGTACAAAACAAGCGACGAAACGAGAGTGAAAATTTTTTGTTTTTATCTTGCTAAAATTTAGCCGCCAGGTGAATTCCATGTGCCAAAAGATAAGAAATTGGAGAAAGGAGGAAAATTGACGCGTTCCTAGAGAGGCGTTCCACTTTCCCAGCATGCTTGTTGGAAGAGATTTTTGTGCAAAAATTCGTCCAATTTTCTTTTGTGTAACTCTTTCTTCCGTTTTTGCGTTTAGAGGTGTAAGGGATGATGAATTCCGTCCGGACGGGATTAATTATTCGTTGAATTGCTGTTGTGAATAATTGCTTATTGAAGAAGTTCGCGTCGGTGGCGGACATTTTGATGGGATTTGCGTGGCATTCGATTTTCATCTTCGCGTTGTTCGGCGTGAACTAGTCACAATTTGTTTCTCTCAAGAATGAAACACATTTTGCTTCGCGTTGGATGAGCTACCCTAGTCAAAGTTTCATGAGTGCTGGCCATGACGTGTCCACAAAGCGACGCCGAAATGGGCCCAAAGTCTTTTTCTCCCGCTGTCACTTTTTTGCTTCGTTGATTTCAGTTTAGGGGGTGAATGTGTTGCGCGTGTGTGTGGAGATGATATTTTCTGGGGAAGCGAATGCGACATCTCTTCTAGTACTGTACTGTAGTAGATGCCACGCTGCAGGTTTCACAGTTGGGTGGAAAGTTTGAACGTCGAGAGGAACTCTCCAATGACCAATGTCTTATCGAAGGATCTGAATGTGTGTTGCTCATTGCTTCAGTTCCGGGGAACTGTATTTCTTTTCGTTGGCGCGCTTTGAGCGAAGGTTAGCGGCGAAAACAATTCCGTTCGACGTCATTCCTTGGGTTTCGGCCATGATTTGGTGGTGATTGAGCTGCGAGTGAGTCTGTTTCGTTTCGTTTTTTTTTTTTTTTCGTTTAGAATGCCTCTTCGCGTGAGAGAAATCTTTAGTCGCTTTTTGAGTTCCTTTGCGTTCGGTCTATGACGAACGAAACCGCTGTAGCCGTGGTGCGATTCGTGCTGGTTATGAATGATGCGTGCGGGGAATTCTTTGAAAGTGAAGGGAAAAATGATTCCGATGAAGTATATGAAAAGTTCCATTTTTGTGGCGGAAGCTGGTGTTGCGTTATTGCATTTCCGTTCAGTGCATAATAATGTGAGTCTTACGTAGTTCAGTTATTACCCGTATACAACATATACAAGAAGAATTGTTGCAAGAATAATTCGTATCAGTGCGAACTCCAGCGACATTCGGTGGGTATCGAACAGTTGTGGAGCAGAAGACTAAGACGGAGAAGTGATCTCTTTTAAGTGAGGATGCTTTGTAGACGGTAAAATAGCAAACTGGAAATGACTTGATTGATGGTGAATCAGAAGCTTATCTATAAAATCCCTTGCATCTATAGTCTCAGCATAGTGTTCGAAGAATCCCAGGATGTGACATTCAATTACGATGGGAGAAGGTCTAATTGGTAAAGCCGGCTAAGTTGTAAAGACGGTTGGAGAAGTCGGTAATCGGAGCATTCTTTTTGTCGATGCGGAGAGTGCGAAGGCGAATGCGCTTAGTCTTCTTGACTTCGGTAAGTTCCTTCAGTTTTTCTTCTTTTTCTCTATTTCGTTCTTCTTCAGCCAGGGCTTTGGCTTCCTCTTCGGCAATTCTCTTGGCCTCTGCCTCTTCGGCTGCTTTACGTTCAGCTTCTCTCCTCGCCTGGGCGGAAAATGAGGCACAACATATACTGTAAATTACTCCAGCTCTTCATAAAAAGCGTATTCACTCGCGTATCACGCGCACTTCTTTTTCAATTGAAAGCAACATTTAGGTGCTTTTCAAATTCTACCCAACTGATGATTCAAATACGAATTCTGATTTTGAATCGTAGCTCATTCCTTTGAGTCAAATTTTGTTGCATCATACTGAGGCTGCGATGATCTTCACTCCCATTTTGCCTACTATGGCTGACCATTTCAAGTCTAAAAACTAAAACATTGTTTTTTTCATTTACGTATTCATTAAAGACGGTACTGTATATGGAACCAGTAAAGCAAAGAAGATGACACTGAATCAGTTTGCCTACAAGTTGATAAACCAAATTTTTTAAAGTTTGTAAATTAAATAAAAAATATCGCTGGAAGTGAGATCTGATTTGTTGATCATTTTGTTTCGTCTTCTTAAATCTTATTCGATTTCTTGCTTTTCTTCTGATCACAATTTCGTGACTAAACCTGAGGTGCGCGTCATATGCCGGAATGAGTTTTCCCCTCAAATTTTAAGACAAAAAATTGGGGAGTGGGTGGTACTTGATAAAGTACGGTAATCGTGAATAGGCTTAGCTGAGGAATGATGTTCTTTTTTATACGAAAAATTAAGACGACGGTTATCGAACCGATTTCCTCCTGAAATTTCTGCTCAAAAATCAATTTACGATCAACACATTCGCGACGTGGTGGGATCTCCGAATTCGACAAATTTCGAAACTTGCCACAACTTCCGGCCACCTGGCCTCGGCTATCAACAAAAGATCCATGATGTCCGCATGTCCATTATCACGTGCAACTATTGCCGGCGTTTGGTTCAGCGAGTTCTTCGCTGTTGGATCAGCCCCGACTTTCAGCAACTGATGCACAACGTATATGCTTCCACCGCGAGCAGCACAGTGCAGGCATGTTTCTTCAGTCTCCGCGTAAGTGTCGTTAGGGTCAGCTCCGGCCGCGATTAGTCGTAAGGCACAAGCTTCGTCATTAGCTGATGCAAACAACAGCGGGCCACCTCGGCTTGGATCGGCGCCAGCTGTTCGAAACATCAAGCACTCATGAGTAGTCATGACTCACTTAGCCCAGCATTCATCTAACAGACCTTTGCATGATTTCATGTCGATCGAATTTACGTAACTTAGGCGAAACTCTCTTAATTTGAAATGGATGCTGTAAGCCTGTGATGACTCAACTGTGCCTCGTTCTTGCAGAAAAAGTGTGAATTCGTATATACTCCCTGAAAAATCATCTTAGTATTGTACATCAGCTGTACTTGTGAAATAAGTGACGGGAAAACTTCATTAATGTAAATGTGTTATTGCAATTAACTTGACCTATCGACATACTAATTTCTTAATTCCTACAGAAGCGGGGCAATATTTAATCTTGACGAAAAATGGAGTGAGCAATCGATTTGAGAATGAACATCCATGACTTGAGGTTTTCAAGTAACTTTTTGTCCCAGTTCTAAAAGGTTCTTCGAACTGAAGGAAATTTGAAGGGTATCATTGTCACATATTGTTTTACTGTAAAGTCGGTAAAATACATACCTGCTTATCTTATCTTCCGATCACAATGCAGTAACAGAATCGCTTAAAGTAATGTGTGTGAAAGGTTTTTGGATCTATGTTGCCTTTTAATGTACCGTACTACTGTGAATGTGGTGTTCGTGATTTAGTCCAGTTCTAGTAGTCAAGCTCTCCAACTAGCACATATTCGTGTTTAACACTAGAAAATATTATTACGGTTGTTTTCCCCTAAAGTTATGGACACCTTGCCCATGGATGGAGTTCAACTAAAATTAGCTGGCTTCTTTTGTTAAAATGAATCTAACTTTTCAGATAGTGACAAAAAAGACAAAAAAGATGGCGTATTAAGAATTGAATTATTTTGAGTGATCATTAACTTATCTTTACTTTTCATTATTCGGTTTTATTTCTATTTATGGAACAATTTGTCGAAAAAGGAATTTCAAGGGTCCAAAACGCATGAAACATTTCAATAGAAAGTTGCATGATTTTTTGTATTTCTGGACTAATTGGACTTCGAAGTCTGCTTGAACGGATCAGCCATTGAACAGCATATTCCATGAATTTGTTTTGTTAACCGACTTAACATGTAAGTAGACCAACTTGTAGTAGACCCACTGCAGAGCTATTTCTTTATATATGCTTAAGTTTTTTGTTCCATCTATGCCGTGATATTTCTTTGAATTCCCGTACCTTCCAGAAGGATGTCTAAAATCCTCAAATTCTTCTGATGAGCAGCGTAAGACAGTGGGCTCCAGCGCCGATGCTCATCGCGGTGGTCGATCACTCTATGGAATCCTGCGCGAATTACCCTCTTTACAAGGTCCTCATCGTTCGTTTGCACAGCGGCGTGCAGCAAGTTCTTCCCGTCCATAATTCGCGTAGGCAAAATCGAAGGATATTGCTGCACGAATTCGTCCAGGCCGATTTCCTCGCATACGAATTTACCTATCAACGCCGCAATTCGCTCGGCGGGCGTTTGTGCGCAAATTGCTCCAACGACAGCCATCTTTCAACAAAAAAACGAAGACACGAAAATATGCACAACTGTACGCCGAAATTATTAGTAGGGGAAGATATACACCTTACTGCTTTGACGTGTTTACTCCAGCCGTGTAAATAAGTAGAGTAATCAGTGTAAGTAGCGTAACTTGCGATAAAAAAAAGAAGATTGGCCTCTTTTCGAAAGCAATCGGAACCACTTATTAACGGATCAGCATGTGATGATGGGTTGCATTTGAAACCTTTCAATGTTTTTCCTATAGCAAATCCAAAAAACATTTCACGACGATCTCGACGGATATATTCCAGCACGGACTGTACGCTTGTACACAGTGTGCGCATTAATTTCCAGAAAGAAGTCGGTAGCAGAATGACGTGTGAACGAGCGCAAAGCAAAGATGTGATGGTTGATTCGGCGCGAATGAGTCCCGCATTTTCATGTAAGTACAGCGTTTGTTCGTTCAGTTCGTGATGATCTATTGATCCTCGGAGATCACCAGTGCGAACTATGAGTCCAAGCACGGCTGTTCTCTATGATGAAACGAGTTTTTGTAAAGGTGATACAGTACTGTACTGCCTTGATGTGGTTTCTGAGATCCTAACCGGTTCTTAGAGAAGTGCGATCGATGAGACTACCTGTAGGCGGCTTTCGTTCGCACAAGTCACCAGATTGAAACTTGTTTTCGGAACAGGTTGCGAGCTTTTTTTTGTTTTGTTTTTCAGAACATCCAAGTTACACCGGACTGGCGTTGCAGTGCGAGGATGTGACCGAAGGAAGAAGGACGTGTTTTATTGAAATGCTTATTTCTGATCCTTCCGCGGCTCTCGATTCAATGTTTCCGTTCATAATTGATGAGGTGTTACCACAATGCGTATTTCTGGTGCTTCCGCGGCTCTCGATTCAATTACAGTATTCAGGTCGGAATTGATTATTCGAAATCCGCTGCGCGAAGCGTGCTCACAACTGTTTTCCATGTTACCATGGTAAACGTAATTACCCCGAGTGCGTGTACCGTATATAGATAGAAAAGTGTAAATATACACATATTTGAGCAGTTCGTGGTGGTGTATATATACTGTAGTCACTTCATGGGCATGACGCTGGGATTAAGCAGAGAAGTGTGGCTGATCTTCGACTCGGCTAAGTGCACCGCGAGGTCTTGCATTTGACTCTCGTTTGGAGGGCAGGTCCCCGTGGGTCCTGCATTGCAAACCACAGGGTTGTCACTACGAATCTGATGCGGAAGGCGTAGCGTTGGAGTGTGTTTCGGCGACATGGCTTCGCCGTGACGCTTGCTGTGCCTCCACGCGCGGAAAATCAATTGGCAGCAGATGACCAGGCATGGAATAGCCAGTACAGCGACTATGGCCAGGGTTAGTGTGGCCATGACTCCACTGGGAGCCCAAGCGCGTTGTTGATCGCTGAACACGTCCGTTGCCTGGAGGTGATCTCGTCTTGCGCAGCAGGCCCTTCGATATCGGAGAATCTTCGCAATTCAGGTGTGGATACAGTACAACACAATTATATTCCCTAATCCTATACCAGTTGGATTAAATAAGTACAGCAAAAGTGGAGGTTATTGCTTTGGTTATGGACGTGAATACGTTAGGATTCGTAAACCCGCGCTACTCAAGCGACACATTTGCCGATGACGTCACTACAGTATGCTGCCACGTAGGTCTAATCCAAGATGGCGGTTTATTTTCACTGTGGCCGATTCTGCCGGGACGTCGGTGCGCACGTTTTCTATATCTATAGAGTTGTCTGATTTTCAAACCTGTTTCTTGTATCCCGAACTGAATTTTGTGATCACCACTTCAAAAAAGCGTACAGTACTGTTAAAAATTTTAAATTACTAGTACTACAGTACATTCGAATGATGTGTGATTTCAAGTTCAACTGATTGAAGAATATATCGCAATACTGCACTGGATTGCATATCGTACTCCGAAATAAACAGGGTTGCACTTTCAGAAATGTAACCGAGAATATAAGTACAGTATGCACAATATTATTTCAACAAGTAATTTATTTGCAAGATTTTTGTGATTCCCTTCTGCTCTTCAGTTTATTTCTGTACAGTATTATATTTGTAGCCCTTTGTTCGCATTTAAAGCGTTGTGTACAAAATTTGAAAATGCCGTTCCTTCCTTTACTCTCAGGTTTTAATTTTTCTCCTGTGTTTCAATTTTACGGGGATGGAATCTTCATATTTTTCTTGAAAAATCACTGCCACTTACAGACCCACGTGTTTGCTCGGCGAGTCTTTTTTTTGTATCATTAATCGGCCATAAACGAATTCACACGGGAATGAAGGAAAATACAAATAGAGAAACAAGAAACACATGAAATCCATTCAAAAAAATTTTAAGAGCTTGACTTTGTCGCTGAAAAATTCTTTAAATGAATTATTCAACAGCTTTATCGTTCATCACACAATTTTTGTCTTCGAAACATTTTTGTTGCGTAGTGAAAATCATTTGAGTTTCTTCTGCTGCAGAGTGTGTAAGGCATTGCATTTGTTGGGCGAATCGAACTAAAATCCTGCCGATACAGAACTTCAGAAAACGTGAAAAGTGAAGACATTGTGAGTGCAAAATCAATCCGGAATTAGTCTTCGTACTCCATCCTAAAAGAGGACAATATGTAAATGGCTGAATTTAAAGTAAAGTACTGTACAGTACATCCTAATGGTCATGCCCTAAGTTTGCGGGGACAAGCTGATATAAAAGTATGAAATCAATCAGTATTTAATGCAGGGAGCATTTCTAGCTAGAAATGCAACTATTCATTCCAATTCCTGTTCCTCAGAATATTGTATACGATACGAAACGACGACCACGAGGAATTTATTCGGGAAAACTGATTGCTTCTTTGATGACTAATTCATTTGAAGAATTGTGCAGCGACGAAGTCAAGCCGCTTTTTAACTTTTTTGAAGCGGATTTCATCTGTTCCTTCTTTCTTTGTCATGTTAATCCGATTATAGTCAATTGATCAAGAGTTTTCTTCGAAAAGGAAACGAGTTGGTTTTTTTTTAATTTTTCTGAAGGTGTTTAGTTCCAACAAATATCATATTTTACAGTACTATACTGTATATACGAGTAATACGACACTGTACCACCAATCACTATAGCTGTTCGAAAATATTGCAGTGATTCTGCAGTTGTCTCAAAACTGCGCACTTATTGCATTTTCTGTTGAGATCGCTCGTTGGAATCAAAATCCAGTTAGTGTCGCTTTTCAGAAGTTTCACCGAAAAATTAATTTATTTGAGAGAAAACACCGCCACTTGTGCTTGAAAAGCGACGAACCTGTCTCCGCAACAACATCGCTGTTGGTTCATTTGGTTCAGTGCACACGGACAAGACCAACAATCCCAGCCCAACGAGTATTCGACGACCATCAGCATGACTAAAATTGTCAGATGCGGCATTTTAGAGAGTTTAATTTTGTGATCGCATGCGCTTATTACGCGTGAGACGTAAATTATTAAGCTTTCAGTACGTTTTCCGCAAACTTTTATAGTCTTTTACGTGATCTGTTGAGATGATTTTCAATTGCCTTCAACTCTCGAATCATCATGGTTGAATAAAATAGTGGTGGGAAGTGCAGTATATCCGCCTGCTTATTTTTAATTTTTAATGAATAATAGCATCGTACGTGTTTTACCAGCTTCATATACAATGGTTTTATCAAAATTTACAGGCTGCTTTGAATTGCATTAATATGATTCATTTTAATTTTCAAGCATGCTGAATAAAAATTGAACCGTTTTCATTGAATTCGAGGATTTGTATTGTAGTCTCGATCGTCCAAGTTGAACCGGTCAATGAAGACTATTTTTGATCATTGTCTTCCTTGGAGGCGTAAGCGGGACAAGGATGACATGAATGAAGGTCGTCACGGGTGGTACAATACCTCGTACGAATATCCCAGGTCACGAATTCCGGAACCGTATCATTCCACGGAGGAGACTGCGAGGATGATGGTGCACTTGAATCATGCCCATATTCATGCCATGAGAGAACTGAATTGGAAGTACCACGAAAGCAAGGCCTTCAGATCCTCGATGAGTAACCCTGCTATGAATTGGCAATTGAAGCCCAAGCGACCATCCGGTCAGTACACGGCATTCTTTCTGGATTATACAGTACTCCATTCTATTTATTATATAATTTAGATCAATTTCAACAGAAAAAGTTAATTTTAAGGAAGCGATTGAAAATTAGTTGAATTCAGGTTGGATTCATGTCTAAATTCAAATTTGGTTGATTTTATTTTCAAAATATCGAAGTTTAGAGTCACTATAGACTACTCATGGGTAAAATTTTCTCAAAATTTTTAGCCTGAAAAACCTGGGTGCGCGTCTTAATCGAGGGCCCGTAGTACTCGAGTAAACGCAGATACAGTATTTTGAAAATTCCTCCAAGTGTGGCAGAATTTTTGGTACTTTCCTGTTATCTCTGTACCTACTTTCCTGTTATCTCTGTACCTTCCCTCTGACCAATTTAACCAGACCTAAAGTGTCAGCGGATTGCTCTCGGGTCTAGAAACATGTTCCAGCAGTTTTATTGGACAGGGTAAAGCATCCATAGTTTCATGTACCGTGTGACAGTAATTTACTGTACTACCGTATATTCTTTCATTTTGAAAAGTCATCATAGATTTGCTTATGCTGTACGTATATTTTACTATAGAGGAGTTTTTATAAGAAGAATTACAGGAAATAGTAATTGGTGTTATTGGGGACCTTAAATTACTTATTGAATGAGTTGATAGGCGATGCTGAACTTGGAGGCAAGAGCTCATTTGTCCTATTGGTCTCTCACTTCTCCTTTCAAAACTAATCAAGTGCCAGTTTCATTGCTTTTCTATTTCCTTTGTCAATAAAATACCTGTAATAGTCGAAAAACCTGCAGAAAATTTGAAGGGAAAGCGTTCTTCGAGTTATTAAAGGTTTTTAATACAATGGTTCTAAAGGAAAGCAGACAGGAACTTGAAAACAATTGACATAGGGAGGTACAGTATTAGGCTTATACGGAGGTTCCAGTTCAACTTTGTTTTTCCGCTTTTTTTCAGTCTAACAGATTAATGATGTTTTCGCTGATCGTATTATTTTTTCAAGTGCAAAACACTCCTCTGAAGCTGACGCGAGACCAGGATGAGCCCATGAAACGCACATCTTCCCTTGATTCTACATTTGTGAACAGTGGTCAGTATCATCAATTTCATACGGTTATTTAGTGTCTGGACTATTTAATATCTCCTAAGCTTTCCACCCTAAATGCCATTCGAAACATTCCCTGATTTTTCTGTCATTCTGAAAGCTCCATTTGATTTTTCATTCCCCTACAGGCACTAATAACATTTTTAAAAATCTATAAATTTGTTAAAATTAATTTCTCCGTTGAAAAGTGTTTTTATGCTGAATATAGGGTATATCCTGCATAGTCAACATTTTTTCGATTGTTTCGGTTGGAAAGAAATAATTGTTGAAATAAAAGTTTTAGGAGTTTCAGCTTAAACTCATGAAACTCTGGCGAATTACTTCAATTGCTAGAAATTATGAACTCAATCGAGATCTTGTATCGGAAGCTGAAAATGGACTTCGAATGGTACTGTATAGTGTTCTTAAATATAAATACAGTAAATAAAAAAAAAATTCGTGCAGATGAATTCCAACAAAACCTGAATTTTTTTTAGCGATAACTTACTGTATTTTGATGCGAATTTCCGGCCGTGTCGAATTTTTGTCGATTCAAAACAGTTGAAAATAGCCTCGTGTGATGTGTGGTCTACCTCAACTTTCAAACGATGTTCCCCTCCAGCTTTAACAAAGAGAAATACGGAGTTCAACAGAAATGTGCCGCCATCGAGGAAAGGTGTGATTGAGGGTCGCGGTGAAGGAAGCAGTACTTCCGAGCTTCCTTGGTACTCGAACTGGAATCCCAAAGACACCCTGAGGGTACTCTGGTCAGCGCCCAAGTTCAAGGAAAGTTCTGAAGATGGAGCCAGGGATCAGAAATCTAAACTTTTTTAATCCTAAGATTAAGATTCTTTGATTGAAGTCGCGTGAACTTGAAATATATTCAACTGCAATTTTATTTGAAACCTTTTTTATATATTCTTCACACGGATTTTTTTTTCCTTGAAAGAACTTACTGAAGGTCTCGACGGTTGCGTCTATGATATATTCCCGGTGAGTAATTTCCCTGCTTTCTACTTTCCGAACCCTGAGCTTCTCACCTCGCCGTTATTCAGTTTAAAAAAGTATAGAATATTTTGTCGAACATTTTATCGTTTCGCTCGAGTGGGAGATTAGGTGTATTTTTTTAGCTATTGGAACCTGGACGTGGATAGGTTTTTTTTTTTCTCGTCTTGTTTGGTTCATCTTGGTCGATAAGCTATGACGAGTAAAGCGTCGGCGAGTGAGGGATCAGCTGCGACAGGAAAAGGGAATGCTGAAATGCGGACAACGCAAGGCAGTGTAGACAAACGTGCTTTGTTGAGCATTGAGCGCGAAGTTTTGGACGAGAATCAGTATCTTGCCAATGCTGGCTACACGGAACTCTTGTGGCCAAGTGAGTGAGATAATTCCTGTCTTACTTTGGTTCAACCGTAAAGATACATTCGTAAACAACCAGCAGAAGATTCATGTTTGTGCGACATCTATACGAGAGAAAAAGCAATTCCGGTATCCTCTGTCATATCCAAGCTCTTTGTTGGCACTTTGATAGCTTTTCAGAACCTTAACCATGATAACGCATACCGCGTCCGGTGCAATACCGTTAATCTTTTTTCTTTTCATTGTGCTTTTCCCTGGAATCAAAGATTACCTGGCGCACATTTTGCCTAAAGCCTTTTAATCTGGTATAAGATTGAGCAGAATAATGGAAACTTCATTCATCTGCGCACTGGATGTACAGTAGATGAATAAAAGTTTTCATTCTCATGAACTAAATCGTATGGTAACTAGAATATGAAACAAATTTACAGTAAATGGTTCAACCTTGCTGAGAGCCCAACCTCCCCAAGTCGAAAACCTGACTTTTCAGAATTACCAGTTGAACCCTGGTCAACTCTGAAGTTCAAACCCACATAAACCTTCCAGGACTCAAAACGTGCTTGGTCAAATCTCTCTTAAGCAAATTTTGTCAATCTGCTTGTTGATGAATTGCAGCTAAATTTTAGAATACCAGTTCCTGAAAGAAAAATATAACAGAAGCAACTTTTATTTGTCCTTCCATAAAAAATGTGGCATATCTGTGTAGGTAAGATATCTAGAAATAATGGATAGTTTGGGCAAAGAATAATCTCTACTGATTAACCGGTGCAAATTGAGTAAAATACCTAAAATTTAAAACTGTCCAAATCAAATATTCTTGGATTCATTTCAAGTTTAACTTTGATTAAAGAAAACTACCTTGAATTTGCCATAATTTCTTTTAAATGTCTGAAGCCACCGAAAAGAGTCGTAAGTCAGTCAGGATTAAGATTCCCCTATCTACGTGTTGAAGAAATTGGAACAGGAAACTTGGAAATCCATTGGGTAGCACTTCGTTTGCATGTTTAATAACATAGCGCATAGCTTTAACTCGGGTAGATGTCGCATGAATCTGGATTCCTCCTGTGAGTCACGCAAATAGAAAACTTGAAATTTTCGTTTGGCATTTGATTCATTTCACAATGAAAACTCAGAAAGCAGAAGAAAACTGCCTACACTCAACTTATAAATTTTTTTAAACTCTCAGACATCTCTCTGCATGTATAAATTGACTTCTGGGCACCTTGTTACTTCGTCAACTTAATTAAGAACCATGATCCTGGTCGAAGGATGTCTTATAATTGCTGGGAAATAAAATTTCCTGATGATAATTTTTGCTGTATATCGAATAAAGGTTTGAAGGATGATCTGCTGGGAGTGTATCGACATTTCCGACCCAAGTTACCTAAATTGAGCCAGAAAAAGCTCAAGATGTGGCTTTTCTCAATACTACCAATTCTCAAGTGGACATCCGAGTACCAGATCCGCAAGTTTTTGCCATATGATGTGGTGGCTGGAGTAACAGTTGGAATTATGCATATTCCTCAAGGTAAGTCGTCAGTTCCGACAGCCCTCATCTTGAGAACTTATTATTTCCGAATGCGTTTGGCTTTTAAACTAAGATGAGGAATACATTATATTTGGCCGGATGCCTTTGATATTTCTGCACTCTGAGCTTCAAATCAATCGAATACTATTTATGTCTGCGTTCTATTTAAGGACGAAGATTATAGCTATGTCGTTGTCTGATTTCCGCAAACAAAATTTAGGAATGAATATGTAGCCTTTCTCTAATTCTAATCATCAAACAGAACAGTTGTGTGTGTTCGTGATTGAAATACTATATTAATTTGTTTCTGGATCTCGGGTTTTTTTATAACGTTGTGCTCTACAGAAAATCGTAAGATGATCAATCCTTAATTCACGCAAGGCAATGAACCATATTTACGGAGTCCGAGGGCTGATTATTCATTATTGGCTTAATCTAGTGGGTGAGTTGGGAAAGTTAAAAAAAAAAAAAAAAGCCTTAGACATGCAGGTATGCTCAAATCTCCTTCGAAATATGCTGAATCTCCGAGTGCACTTGCTTCTCCGAACATGTTCATTTTATTTCCTCAAACGTTCAGTGATCCCTCGTTCTTGTCTTTTTAATCCCAGGCTTAGGATATGCTTCTCTGGCGAGGGTCGAACCAGTTCGAGGTCTTTATGTTGCACTCCTACCTGCGATAGTCTACGTGCTTCTCGGAACCAGCCACCACAACTCAATGGGTGAGTTCTTCGGAAGTATATAGCACTGTCGTACCTTTTAATTAATTACTGCTAAATTTTAATGGGCTCGTAACAATTTTTAGGTACATTTGCTGTGGTCATGTACATGACCGGATTCGCGATTGACCAGACTTTTTTTGAAAATCCCCAAGAAATTCCGCCGTACACGCGGGAGGAGCTTATGACATTGATGACATTTGCTATTGGAATCTGGCAGGTTTGAGAAATTTTTTCGATTTTCACTGGAGTGTTGTAAGAATTACCAAGGATTAAAAACTTCGTCAACCATTTGATGACATATGTTGGCTTAGTCCACCTGTACACGTACCAACAAGAAACTAATGTAATGGAATTAATCCTGAAAAGTTTTCATTACTTTATGTCCCCAGTATTCTACCCGAGACGTTTAAGCAATGATTCAATATGTTGTAAATGCTTCATTATGTATTAATATAATTGATCTGTTGTAATAGAACTTTGGCTGTATACTTGTAGATGTCACTGTCACAGTAATATTTCAAATGTCGACAAAGGCATTTCCAAGTCGATGTTATTCCTATGGTTTCTCCTGTTCGCTTCGAATCATTCCTCCTTGAATAATTTCTGGTTTTTTAAAGCCCTTGAACTTCCTGATTCAGCATCTTCGAATTTCTTAAAATTATACATTATTCTTAAGAAAATGTGCCAAAGCCTTGAATTGTTCCTACTACTGTATTTAAAATCTAATTAATGTATCTTGATGCATTCTGACTTCGAACCCAGCAAGAATATGCGAGCGAACTTCCAGTTTCTTCCAACAGTTTGCTCAAATGATCAGCTAAAAGAGGCTTTTCAGAAATTTCTACAGCGAAAATCCGAGAGAACATCACGCAGAAATAATAAAAAAAAATCTAAGAACAAGTACACTATGGAATCGCCGAATAATGAGACAATTTGAAGAACGTTGAAAGAAAATTGGCTAGGGCAACTGAAGATAAAAATTCCGTTTCCAACAAATTCGAATCAAAGCCTGTCAAGTGATGAATTTCCCTTTCAGAATTTCGCAGCGTACCCTTATTCGCACATCAATTGTCAGGCTGCAGACATGAAATGCATCTGTGTGCGTCTACACAAGATTTTAGACTTACACGAAGTCTGCTACGTATTTTGCTTTGCAGTCATTTCTCCGACGCATTATGAATAAATATTCCCGTCATGTCAAAATTAATCCAACCTTATTTCTTTCTCACAGCAGATACACTGTGTAAAATGAACGCTCGTTTTCAATTCCCATTTCCGTCGTTTCAGATAGTTCTGGGAATCACCAGGATGGGAAGCCTGTTGTCAGTGCTGCTGTCGGACACGCTTGTGAGTGGGTTCACGACAGGTGCTGCCTTCTTGGTCATCACGTCTCAAGTTCCAACCCTCTTCGGCCTGGAAACAACAGACTGGACGACAACTTTTCCGAAGCATTTCCATGTAAACATGCTTCGGGAATCCCAACCAGTGTATCATTCGCTATTTATTTCGCGTTTGTATCTTTCCAGTTGCATTATCTAGTGCTGACTCGCATGCACTTGGCTAACACGGTCGCCGTTGTGATATCGGTCTTCACCATGACCGTGTTGATCATCAATAATGATTTAATGAGGGTAAGAATATCGAAACGCACACCAAATGCTCGATACTTCATTTTACGTCGCTTTTCAGAAAATGCTCTTGAAGTTTTGTCCGTTTCCTTTCCCCATGGAATTGGTACTGATGTGTATAGGGATTGGGTTGTCGACTTGGCTGAATTTGGCTTCGCGACACGGTGTCCAAGTCATCGGTACGATTCCTCTCGGGTAAGATTGGCCGCGAATTAAATTTGTGACGCATGAGGATTCTATTATACTGTACTGTGAAGTGTATTGCGAGTCGACCATAAATTGGCATCAGAATCAGGCGAGAATGTTTCTGTTATTATGAGGTGATTTATATTCTTTCGGGATCCGGCAGAACTTTTAGAAAACAATCCAAGTGGATAACTTTTGGAACCTATAGAGTATAGACGATATCTTCCGAAAATCTGATTATCCGAATTGACTTTCTCAATTGCGCGACGATTTTAGGATGGCTATGCCATCCGTAATATGCCAGCCATCATGCGTTGCAAAACATTTCGTTCTGTTTCATATTTATATATTGTGTTCGAATACCGTATATTCATACTGTATTTTATTTTTTCAGGTTGCCGTACTTTCGAACTTTCCCTCTCGAACTGCTCTGGAAAAAGGAAGTGATAATTTGGTCTATGGCTATTGGATTGGTGTCCTTCACTACCTCGTACTCAATGGGCCGAATTCTGGCGCGGAAATGGACCTATGACGTTCTCCCCAACCAAGAACTTCTGGCCATGGTGAGTGATACATCAATTCGCCGCTGTTTTCACAAATTCAACATTCTAAGGATATTTGTCGAACTGATGTGATACATTTTCGGAATATTCTTTTTTTTTCTTAAGGGAACCGCTAATGTGGTGGGTTCATTCTTCATGTCGGGGCCAATCGCTGCGTCGTTGTCTAGAAGTGTGATCCAACAGGTCACGGGTGGTGTAACTCAAGTGGCCAGCATTGTCAGTGCTCTTCTTCTGGTGTTCGTCTTGCTGGTCGTCGCCAAATTCTTCGAAATGCTGCCCACGGTGAAGCGATTTTCCAAAGCAGTTCTTTTCTCATTTACATTTTGTACTTTCTCGTAATCATTTTCCGATATTCAAAACACAAAGTACGAACCTTGGGAGTTGAAACCCTATTTGCTTCTGTCGCCAATTCTTGAAGTTTGAATCTGAATTGATAAACTATCCCCTTGATTCGGAAGGCCCATCATTTCCCTTCCTCTTGGGCACCAATTTCATTAGGCTGATTAATTCTGAAAGATAATTTTGATAAGAGGTATCTCATTATTTTACTAAACATTTTTCTATGAATATATAGACAACTATGGGAAGACAATGAAGTGTTGAACCCTGATAATGACGTTCACGGCTTCCACCAATTTTTGCTTCGGATATTGTGTTGAACTGTTATCTTCACATAATTAAATGTACGAGAATTATTGTCGAAAACTCAAGTTTCTACGAAGCTTTTTTCAATTACAGTTACATACAGCGTCTTGATAGTTGATTGGCAATATTGAGCAGTGTGTTTTTTTCAACGTCGAAACCCTAATCATTCGGTACTTCGTGAAGGGACTTGAAACGGCAACGCCATAACATGTAGCACTACACAGTTTTGAGTCTTGAAAACATTATTTAATCGAAATAGCGGGACACGGTAGATTAGTGTAGTTTATCGTGCCATCAATTTTTTTCATACGCATTGAATTGTAAGCTCAACTTCCAAAGCAACACTAGTTCCTCTTAATTATTTGTTATGGTGTGTGCGTTATTCATTTATTCTTTAATGAATGTACGAGAATAAATTTTTATCGAGGCCTACGTGTAGATAAACTTATCTATGCAATACAGGTTCTGTACTGAAATAATCACGATTGAACCCGTCGTCTATTCGCAGTGCGTTCTCGCCAGCCTCATAGTCGTTTCACTCAAGGGGCTGTTCCTGCAGTTTGAAGACTTGGAGCATGTTTTCTGGACAAACCGTCTCGACAGCTTTATTTGGTTCGCAACTTTCTTCACCGTGGTTTTGGTTGACATTGAGTGGGGCCTGGTTGCTGGTTTGGGAATGAGCTTTGCCGCACTGCTGTGGACGTCTTATTTTGGCGAGGCCACGGCTCTGGGTCAAATACCCGGAACTGAACTCTTTGCCAATCCCGCCAAATTCACCGAGGCAAGCTTTACCCTAGATCTTGGGTAAATTTTGGATTCCTTGAAAATCAAGAGTAGCTCGAGGCAATTTTTAAAATTAAATGTTTGAACAAGTAGCCAAATGAAATTGGTAAAATTGTGCAACAATTCTGAACTTACCGAGAATACAAATGGCGTGGCGATGCACCTTAATTGGAAATTGACTTGAAAATAAATCGCAACCTCTCATACTTTTGAATCCTTTTCCATAGGAAATGCATGATTTTTTTTCTGGCTCTATTTTCAAGAAAAAAAGACTTGAAAGGTTACATAACACTCCTGAATCCAATTCAAGCAGAGAGTCTCTTCTACTTGTTAGGTATGTAGGAAGGATGCGGTCAATCCAAGGTTTGGAATTTATTCTTAAATTTTAAATTCTCACAGTTGGATGCGATAAATGATAGTAAGTACTTTTGTGCAAAAAAATTGATGTTTCCGAAATTAAAAAACTTTTTTCAACTTACTGCAGGATGACAAACTGTTCTATGATGTATTAGCTGCGTAATTTTTTTCAACGATTAAATCAACTTTTAAAATTTCAGTGATTGTGTCCACTCGGACAACTCTCAAATACTCCGCTTATTTCCCCCGTAATGTTTTATTCTTAGCATCGGTTCGATAATTCCTGCGCACCATGTACAATACTTCACTCATTTTTGAAAAATATTTCATAACCAAAAAACATCAATAGTTTGAAATATTTGCACGACAGGTTAAGGCAATACACAATATCCGGATTTTCAAGTTCAGTGGAGTGCTACACTTCGCCAACGTGGCGGAATATCGGCGAATGTTATCAAAAAAGACTGACTTTGATCCAGAGTGTTGGTTTAAACACATGACTCCTGCCGCAGAAACTTTACAGAAGAAGGGCTTGCTTCGAAGGAGCTTTTCATCTGCCAAGTCCAAACTTATCTCTTCTTCACAACTGTTGCCATTCGTCGGACCATTGAACGGCAAACGGGACGTGTCGAAAGAAGTGAAGCAATTTACAGACCTGGTGAGGAAATTGGTGATAGTTTTGTGCCTGGGATATCCTCTTATTTTTTTCTCTCTAACAGGAAAAAGTAAGGCGTCCTACTGAAAAACCTGTGGGTGTTATCCTCGACGAAGACTTGGAAGTTTACAGCAACAATGAGGAAATTTCCGATTTTGAACCTTGGAATTTCGAAAAAAATGAGGAAGAAGACGAAACCGAACCTGACCAATCTCAAGCGTGAGTCAAATTCACCCTTCACAAAACCCGTACATTTAAAAATCCCTGGTATTTCTTTCCAGCGTTGAAAATGGCGCTCCACGTAGAAATAGCATACACGTTGATCGAATTGGCAATCCATTACCATTACGATATTTGATCATCGATCTGAGTTCAACCCTAATCGTGGATTTGGCAGCAATCCAATTTCTCAAGACTCTTGTGGTTGACTATGACCGTGTCAACGTACAAATTCTGTTCGCTGGCCCAACAGTAGGAACGTTGGAAAAATTACTAAGGTCGCGTTTCATCGAAGATCAATCACCTATGGAATTTTTCTTTCCCACACTATTTGACGCAGTGACCTACGCGCGGCATCGGGGTTACCAACACATCGAACCGCGCCCTTATATACCGAATACCAAAAGGGAAAGTGATTCAACCCCAGAAGAACCTAATTCAGCGTGAATCCCTGTTCTTCATAAAGTCAGAGAAATTAAACTTGTTCTTAAAATGCCTCGCGTATTCTAACTCGTGGAGAAAAACTAACCAACTATCAATGTAAATTTCACACTTCAAAATCCTGTCGAGACATCTGTGAATAATTCAGATTCAACGTAAAAAATAGACAAAACTTCGAGAGAAAAGCTTTCATTTGCTGTTACTTACAAAATCCCTTTGCTGAAAAATTTAGTGAAGATATCCATAAAATTGGGTCATTGCACTGAACACCAATATTCTCCACTTCGGTGAATTTGTTCGAGGTACTGATGAGATTTCCAAACTCCAACGTCTGATTTTCTGAGAACAGAAAAGCAAACGCACAAACTAAATATCAAGGTTAATCGATTTAAATATCGCCTATTTTTATTCAAATTATTGAGACAAGTTAAATTCTTGAGAAAGAATAAATTTGTATTAGAATACTTCACTTGTATACAGTTGAACAGTAATATATGTTACAAAACACAAGAGACCAAAATAAAAATATGAAGAACCTTTGAAACATGGAGACTTTGAAAAATTGGATATAATGTACAGAGAATCCACCTGTATGATGTTTTTAGAACATTAATTCGAAAATTTTCCTTCTTCTACAACCATTACTAACATCTTCACTTATGATGAAAACATCAGAAACGCCGTATTCCAAAATTTCGACAACTCAAATATGCTCCTGCCAAATAACTGCCGGAAAGGTTTAGAATAAAAAAAAACTAGGTACAAGAAGACAATTTACTTCAAAGAACATCAGCTAATCATGTAGCATTTTACGCATGTCGGAATTATTCAATTTTATTTCTAGATAATAAAATACGAATTTAATTCCTATTATGTACAGTATTTTCTTTTAATGAACTTCCACAAGCAAATAGCAGCAGCTTATCTAAATTTGAATGTTCGGAACTAGAGATTTGAATTGTATAACTTGAATCAAGAATTATTTTCAAAAAATCTTAACGTCTCACTATCAATGCACACTTTAATTATCCACTCTTCAGTTCAAAAAACGTTTGTTTTTTAATTAATTCTATATACGATGAACTCACCCAAGTTCCACTTCAGGCCTGTAGAAGTCACTCCCTTGGCAGGTCGCTGGAAAGGTATAAGGCCACAAGTTTCACCACGTAAGGTTTTTGGGGCCTCAAGTATGTGTCCACCGGGAGGTAATAACCAGCAAATGTCTTCATCCATAAGCAAAAAGAGATTCACTTCACCGAGCAATTTCATATTCTCCTTCTTATGCAACGTATGAATCAAGCCGAAAATGTGATCAAGACGAGGCCCATTGCTCCCAATGACTATCACAGCTTCTATCTGAAATTTAGAGAGAATACTATTTATTACTGATTAATTTAGGTTAATTTAAGAATAGATGACGCACTTCCAAAGACTTGTTCTCGATCAAGAGGTGATGGAGAATGCGCAGACTTTTCGTGAAATCGGTCTCATCCTGATCCGGAGTCGGTACAATATTTGAGCCACGTTTGCGAAGTGCATCCACTAAACCTGGCGATGCAGAATCGAAATCCCCGGTCACCAAGTCAGGGATCAAGGACTGTTCATCTTCCACACCAACGGTTTCTGACCTTTCCTTCACCAGACCCCAGATCCGGTTCAATCCTCCATCAACAGCAACTTTTATTTTGGCTATGACAAAACGAGAAAAGTTTCCAAGATAACACTTAGTTTGAATACGGTACTTTAAAATCAACACGTCGCATGCTGATCTTGTTCAAAACTACGTACACATCCCTTGTTCTACAGGAGGGAATACAGTCCAAAAGCTATTGCATCGAGACGAATCGTAATCTTACAGAATACTTGAATGGAAGAAAATGAATCATCTCAAGATGGATGATCCCAAAATGTGTTTCTTCAGATATAGAAACATTCTACGCAGAATTATGACTATCCGTAGAAACAGCGCTTAGCTTTTCCTCTTATATACCCTGTATAAATGAAGGATGATTCTAAAGTTGTGCAATTACTTTGCATATATGTTCAAATATGTCTTAGTAGTTAGTACCTCAATTATTATCCTCAAAACCACGGTGGTATAAATGCCAAAAAGGCAGAACTAGAGGCAACATTCAATGCTAAAATATTAACTTTTGGGGGACTTCACTCTTCGGCCCTGACGAACAATTTATAATTCACCAACTGACATTTAAAGAATTAACTTTCACACTGAATTTCAATCGGGATTTTTGTGTGCACATGATAGAGAAATTACACGTTTCTTCAATTATGCTATACATTTGGGAAAACTATTGAAAACCTGACAATTTAAAGTACAGTACTACGTACAACGGTGGCAGGCAAATTTAACTCATGGAGCGCATTTTCGAATCTGTAGATCAATTGGATTCCACCCTTTATGATTCATACTTCTTACAATCCGCCTTTTGCGAGGAAAATTTCAAGCTGCATTCCGAAAATTATAACATCATGCGTCGTGAAAATTAAATAGAATTCTAAGGAATGCGACAAAATCGGGAAAATGTACGCACACCATCCTCATTCTCAAGAGGATTCGGGGCACGATCGGATGGAGAGTGAGATTTGTCCGCGTAAAAATCAGGATTTTAAATGTTCGAAATTAAACTTTTCTTTTTCATCCTCAGTCAAATGCTGTACAGACCATTGATATGATTTACGGGGAATCATTTGTTTAGCTATGAGATTTTGATGTGAGATGGAGGTAGTTGCGCACATAAGCCATGAATGCAGTACGTGAACATTGGCTCATCTTAAAATTGGTGAAAACCACTGAAAAGATAAAGTGAAAAAAATCCATTAAGCGAAAAAAGATTCTTTTCTAAACTGGTACGTTACACTTTGTTGAAAATTCAACTTTACTTCAAGAAAGTTACGAGACTGGGAGAAAACCTTTCATTTTCTGATAAAGTATTCGGGGAATTCCTTTTCGGAGAAATTGAGCGAAGATATCCACAAAATCCGGTCACTGCACCGAACGTCAATTTTGTTCAAATAAGAACACCCCAATTCATGCGGTATCCAGAAACAGACTAACCTCGCTTCCATAAGTCAAACACGGTCGCTTTCCGCTCGCTGCCGATCTCCGAATTGAGCACAACCGTCGCAAACTTCGCACCACCGTGAGCATCGAACAGCCGCCGGAAGCGCCACTCCCGCGGCGGCGGCGACGACGACGACATGCCATCCGTCGAACCTGGCAAATCGACACTGCCGTTCTGGGTTTCCATCGAATGACTAAAGGCGACCGCAGCGGAGTAATTCCCCAAAGCCAGCTTCAGCCTAGACACTCCCGTTGCTGCCGCTGTCCGCCATGTCACCGCGGAACCCGCACTCAACATCGTTGACATAATTCGGTCACATGGAGAAACGTGTCACATGAGGACCAACACGCAGGTCACAAAAAACAATGATGGTTATCTCACATATCTCACGCTTACTCACACACACGCTCACGAAATGGATTTGACTCACAGCCCCAACTCAAAAAACAGTCTTTTTTCTCTCTCTTCTCCGAATAGTCCACTCGCAAGAGACGCAAAAGTCAATTGGACATACAACCACCAACAGGGATTCCGGAACATCCGCATTCACGAGACGAATTGTCAATAACGCATACAGTACTCAGTTTGGACCAATATTTCACACGGACTACATCGGTAGACCTAGAGGATCATCACACGACGTCTTACTCTAGCGTGCACTCAAGCTAAAAGAATACTAGCGAGGATCTAAGATCAACGAAGGACTCATTTGTCAAAGTCAACGCAATCTGAATCACAATAAATCTTTTTCAAATCACTGGAATAAACTCGTCGACAGAAATTATGGAAATTAGGGGATTTTAGAACGTCATGGGGATAGTTTAGGCAAACCAGAAGTTGACCGATAATCTAATCCCCATAATTTGAAGGATGAGACTAAACCACTTGGCGGTCAATTTCAAACTATTTTCCACTAGCAAAATTATTGTAAAATCTAACATGCGCCCAAGAAAAGTAAACTTACCTCGAACAATTCAGCGTTAAAAGTGCTGCAATTTTCACAATAAATTCCTCTAAAATATTGTTTTTCAAGATTTAAAACGGTGGCTAAAACATTAATCGATTGATCAAATGAAAAGCTCTACCAACTGAGCGATATTGCAGCAATTCATTATTCTGAGTCGTGAGAGCGATATCTTGAGGGTATTTCAATGCAGCACAAGTATCTTGCAGTAAGTAATTATGCTTTTACTTCACGTTCTGCGCACTTCAATTACGTGTGAATCACAACCCTCAGTGCATTTAAATGGAAAAGTTACAGACAACTAACCAAAATGAATTGGATTTTGCTCCCAATTTAGAATTTTAAACCGCTTTCCGTGGTGTCTTCCCCGAAAAAAAAGAATAAGGGTTCTCCACATAAAAATATGCCTTCCACGCTGCGCGTAAAGCAACCGTTAGTTTTTCGGTAACAGTGCGAACATTCTGTCTCCAGTTCACAACGCGAGTTTCTTTTGTTTTGAATTTGAATGGAATGTGGGAATGAATACACATCAACTTGACAACCATGAGAAGCTCCAACAACTATTCTACAACCTATCCGCAGAAGAATACTGCTGATTTTACCAGATCAATTTTGCTGTGACTAAATAGCAACTACGAACTTGTATCACAGTGCGAGCAAGTTCAAAAATCTCAAAGGTTCGAATCCGATCCTACAACAGACAGCTTCCACGTGAGGCAACCTTAAAATAAATTCCCCACATGGAGAAACTTCTCGTTCCTCATAATAATGCGTTATCAAGCAAATGTTGTATCAGAGTACTGTACAGTATACTAAAATGTGGTACAGTATTAGTGAAAATGGTACCGGTACGGATATGAAACAGTAAAACAAATAAAATATGGCAGTACAACTAACGCCACAACGACGACACTTCCACTGAAGCTGAACCCGTTCTTCCTACACGTGGCACTGAACTAAGTCGTGAAGCTCAATTCAGAATATCAGATCACATTTTCTCAAAATTTGGCATCGGACATGTACTGTACGGCACAGGTCGACTGACATATTCCTAGATCGCGCCGGAAAACACTAGTCACTCGCCTAAAATTACCACAACCCTTTCGAAAATGTAACAAAGCAATTGTTGGACTTTTCGCTGTTCCGCCGGACATTTACCATCAAGCATAAAGGAAACTTGTCGAAAAACGAACGGACCAGCTACACATGCCGTAACACCTGAATTAATTCCTCGAAACGTTGTACAGTACATCTCACTCCACGTCTGCCACCCGCGGCAAAGTACGGCACTCGGAACTTACGAACGTACTGCTGAATACGTCTCCTGAAGTAGCACTACTATTAAAAAAAAAAAAAAACGAAGAAGCCGGTAAACACAAGACTTGAAAACCGGAAAAAAACCGAAAACCAGTTCCGCAAAAACATGGACGAGAACGAGGACTCATGAATCAGCCAGAGCATCCGGATCACGTACCTCCTCAACGTTCGCCAGGGAGCAGCGATGGAGGAGCAAGTCCAACAATCAGGACGGACTATAAATACCCTTCATGCTGGAAGACCGGGATGGTGTGGTCAGTCGCTCCAAGAATCCATCGAGCTGCTTCAGGCTCAGAGAATTATGCAGCGTTTCCAGCGGTCGTATTCCAGGCACACCACCACACGCACGAACTGGGAAAAAATGGAAATCGTCCGTCAAACGAAAGTTTTCAATAAGATTTAGTTTCAAATGTTTGGTGTCGTAAGTTTACTACAGGTATTACACAAAGACGAAACATTTTATGCTTTCCAAATCCTGACTGAGACGCACGTCCAAGTCCAGGAGAATCACTCCGTGGCTACGAAGAATGTTTCAATATTTTAATTAGTACCTCTTGAAGTGAAGTTCTTAGACTCTCAAATCGCTGTTCATTTAAAGCACAGTAGATACGCTTCACTTGTATCCCTTCCTCGAGTGATTTGTTTCTCAGTATTGACAATGCTGGGAACACACTCGGAAATATAAAAAAAAAACATCGATAGCATAAGGTAGAATATTCATCATACATTTTAAATATTTGGTTCAATATAATTTAGGAGTTCTTAAAGCACTTGCGGATGAAGCCCGCCATTGCAGCACGGAACCTTGGTTTTTCTAACTCAGTGATCCGTTGCACTTCAACTTCGTCTTTTATTCATTACAAGATGGTGGAGAAACAGTTGCAACAGGAGTAAAAAAAATATTGCCGTCTGTAAAAATTGGATCCACCTACGTTCCATATAATTTCAACCTGAGAAGCAGAAGGGTGACAAAACTGATGAGCAAACCTCATATTTCGTGCTGTTTCAACGAAACAAAGAATTCAAATAAAAAAATCGCCATTAATCCATCAAGAAATGAATTCCCCACAATAATAAAGAAAGGGTGGGATATGAGTTATCACATGGGCAACTAATTTAATCACTATACAGTACAGCAAAATTTGAGAATACTACGGCTATCACAGTGTCGATAGGGGTGAAATGGACGAGCACCGATCAGGGATACACATCCTTAGAACCTATCAATTTTTGCTTTCGGCCCCGTTCACAACGGCAAAAACCAGCAGATTTCCGCCGAATTATTTCCGTGAACACAGGCCACACGCGTTTACGACATGCCTCCGAATACGGAGCAGATCATACAGAATATAGCTAAATGACAGAGCAAATGATACTTGCAAATACTGTATTGAGAAACTGTTCAATACCCGCATTCTAAAAAGCAAAAAATAAATGATTTCGAACTGACCTGCAATAGGGCCGTCCTCGGCCGAGTCTTGCTCCTCGTCGTTCAATTTAATATTACCGGAAATCACAGCAGTTGAAAACATGGACACCGTATTGGAAGATCCGAGAAGACTGCGATTGCTCATCGTGGGCTTCAGAAAACTCGGACTCGATCGAGTTGATTCGAATGAGTGCCTGTGCTTCCGACTCTGCGGCGAGTTTGCCGGTCCTGTGCCTAAATTTTAAAAAATGTTCCTCAAAACGTACAGTATTCTTGTTTCGCTATTACCCACATCAGATCAAGTGTGAGCGTGTCAATTCGAGAAAAGAAATCGGGATTCAGCAGAAACCAATGTTCAATAAAATCGTTATTTTCTTGCTTGGAATTTTTAGCATCCCTTGGCGTGATTAACCCTATTTCCATCAAAGAAACTCTTTCAGGCACCTCCAATCTGACCCATTTTAAATGCGCTTTCTCAAAGAACGTGCGTTTTACGCACTAGTTTCATTCCGAAAATCCACCTCAAGTGTTACACAATTTTTCAAACCTAGGTGAACAGCGTACAGTATGCACAAAATGACGAAAATTAATAAATACGAACCTCTAGTGGACTCACTGACGGAGGATGAACGGGGAATTCGGCACGCAGTTTCTTGCGCCATCAAATCCAACGTTTGTTTACACTGTCCATGCGCCCCAGAGGCTCTTGATGTTCTCATTGAAACACATGGCGAGTGTAGATGCAACGGGGTGTTCGAGGTGGGATCTGAACTACCACGCACCACTTTGGGACGTAGGAAAACTTCTTCGCTAGACGGCCAGCCTTCCTTCTCGCTGCTATCAGGCAAACGCTGCAAAATTAGTCCGGAAATCAACTTGAGAATTAGGCGATATTAATCTTCAATGCATGACCACTTTCAAGAGTACAGTAATTATAAAGCCGACGGACTAAAAAAATCTCTAGGTCAGCTTGAATTCAAAACCGCGCCTCGAGCGACGTACAACATACTGTACGGCCAAAAACCGGATATATCCTGGAAAATTTTAGATCACGGATAAGCGAAATGATAAACTTGATTCTTTGATGATGAAGTAATTCTAGTCGGATCGAAATAAATTCGGCTAAATAAAATTGACCAACACACTGACGAGTTCGTAACGCGTGCTGCACGGATTCTAATTCGTGAAGAATGTGAACAATATTTTCCAGGGATATTTTGATGGAATTCACAGTTAGGACAAGGAAATTCGAAGTTCTACTTCGTTGTTTTAAACAACTACGCGAGACGTTAAAAGCATGTGATTCAAGTATTCAAGAAGGTTCATAAAAATGATCAAGCGCGATCTTAATTACTGTACAGTACATGAAAAATAAGGTTCTCCAAACGTAAAGCCAACAGGTGTCGCCTGCAGTTTGTTGAAAATTCGTTGGGCTTCAATTTTCAAGTTAGGCAGAATTGGATTAGGTTAGGCCATGTATGGCTATTTTTTTTTTCACAATAACAATGAAAATCTCAAATCATGGGACGTCGGCCGCGGAAGCGCTCGAGGTGTCAGAACTGTCCGGATTAAAACCTACGGAACGAGATAAGTTCGGAGAATCAACCCGATCGATTTCTTTCTCATCGTCGCTTTTTCCATTGCGATCCTCCCCAATGCTGCTTTCTTCGACAATCACATCGGGATCACGACGGCGATTCAAAGGAGGGGACTTGCTTCCAGAATCGCAGGCTTGTGGTCGAAATCCTGGCCCCGGAGGGAGTTCTTTACCCACACAACAATTAACTCCTGGACTGAAGTGTACCTCCACGTGGAATCTAGAAGGTGTAAAAATAAAAAAAATAAAAAAATTCACCTTCCAGTTTCTCATTGCATTTTTGTGGCAGCTTATTCGAAATCGTTCACTAAAACGGTACATCGCCATGAGCAAAATGAAAATGTAAAAACGAAGAAGAAAACCGACTCGCCACAGGATTATAGTGTACATCAGAAAGAATGCCTTTACATGTTCTCAGATGCAACCTCAGTTATATTAAATTGCTTCTTACCTCTCATCGGATTCTGGCTCTTTGGTAGGGTCTTCATAGAGCATGATTACCAACTGGCTGAGATAGCTGAGTTCAGATACCGCTCCGACATATTCCATAGCTCTGTTCCACTGCTTATCTTCGGACTCCTGAAAAAAAAAAATTGAAAAAACACGTAAGTGAACAGCACGGAGACTTATGGCTTCGAGTAACACTTCTCCCAAGCGACAAATTGAGAGAAATTAATTATAGGCAAATTTATATTCTAAAATAAAAAATAAAAAAAATAAGGCGGGGGTCGTCCGGTGCTATTCAAAAATTCTGTGATCTATACCCAGTTGCATACTGGCAGGGGTTCCCAGAAAGTCGGGGTTTTATCGACTGTACCACCTCATTAAGCCAAAATAAATCCTAACGAACTTTTTACTTGAACAAGTGAGTTAAAGCAAAAATAATACAATACTGCATACTGTACGTGATATCATTTGACGAACAAAAACACGACTTTCAGAGGTACGACGGGATATGGCTGTGGATAATTCTATATTCTTCAGAAAACTGTTCTTAACTCGTCCCCCCAAAAAGATCCAAATATCAAAGAACCCGCAACATTATTCCAAGAAAAAATGTCATCACCGTCAAAGTCTAACCCAAAATTATGTCTCACCCAGTTTATCTTTTCCGGGAATCGTGACACAGAGAAATAAATGATCTTTTTCAAGAAAAAAAAAAAAAACTGACAGGTCAAATTTGCCGTTCTCCAAATCCTTCCACTCTTTTTTTCCCCCGCTGATCTGCCTTGAAGATACCAAAGAGCAATATTTCAAACCCCAACATCAAACTGGATATTCAAATCCTGATTTTGAAGTTGTCTTCAGAGCATACCCTCACAATAATCCATTGTCCAAATTCAGGGAAACACACTAGCAACATTAGTATCTCTTATGATCGAGAAACAAAATCGGGAGTAATGAAGATACAGTACTCACATCAACCAGACACCCATAGCGCAAAATAGAAACTAGGCTGTGGATATGCGATTCGGAAGTGAAGTACAGTCGCGTTCGAACATGTCTGCTGGGACTGCTGACTCCGCGAGAATAATGCGGATGAAGTCTATTCACCGACTCGGCTTCTTCATTTTCCTCCATTAAATTCCGCTGCATGTCTGCTCTCAACTTGCGCAACAACGGTGCGCAAATTCCTTGACCTATGTCGCGAAAATCATGGCCGTTAAAAAAGCACAGTGAAAAGGAAAAGGTTTGTTTCTTTCCTTGCTCAGATGCCTCATCCGGTTTTCTTATGCATGTATAATTTAATGCTGACCAGCCTCCAGAAATTTTTGCTCATAATCAAGATATCTTTGCTAAATGTGCATTGAAAACTGGTTCTGAAATAAAAATGTAAATTATTTGAAAATTCGTTTTCCGCTTCAGAAAAATCACCGCAGTTCCAATGTAATGGACTGACACACCGTTTAATCAAACATAAGGAAATTTCCGGGATAATGATACCGTGCACAGTTCTACAGGAAGAAACGAAATACTGTATTGTATTTACCGACTCAGGTATAGAAATAAAATCATTTAATGAATATAAATACATTAGTGAAGAGCTAAAAACCCAGCATCAAGATTTCACAGAAATGAAAATTTCTGGGGAAAATAAACAACAGGTAAAGCTTGAAATGCGCATTTGTAACCGTGTTTCTCACGCACCTTTTCCAATGGAAACATAAGGCATTTATCAGACAACCCTGTGGATAGCAGAATGCACTTCAGGCCAACTCACCAATCGTAAGCTTTTCTTGAGCAGTCAATCCATATTCTTGCGGAATCACAACGTCAGCCATAGCTTTGGCCAGCGTATAAAGTTCGGGAGTTTGCGGAAATTGAATCGTGTACTGATTGTGCTGAAGATCGTACTTGACGCAGTCGTATATGTCTGGGATTTTCGAAATATCGTATTTTCCTTCTTTGGTAAAGAAGTCCTTGTCTAACTTGCTCCACCGATTAAGCATCCAAGCCCATGTTTCACCCAAGTACAAGGTGACATCTGAGAAATAAATAAGTAAAATAAACGAAATTTTGAATATATAATACAATCATGTAATTTTTAAGAAATTCTAACGGACAACTGACGGTTCTTGCACTTCAATCCTCAATTTTCTTCAGGATTTCATGCATTTATCATCCAAGACGTGCATTTTCGTGAATTTCGTAGGCATCTCGCTTGGTTCAATTTGTTCAGTTTATCGGGATATGTTCTCAATTCAGGGGAAACCTGTGGTGAACTAAAAAAAAAAAAGAAGCTCGAGCGTTCAAAAAGCCAAACGGATTTCGTGTGCGTACATCTTAATAGAATAGATTTGCTCCTTTCAGCACTTCACACATCACATATTGTGTTGTTGAACTTGTGCAAATGTCGATAGGGGTGAAATGGATGAAAGAAAATAAAATGATCTCCATCCTTAGATCCTATCGTACTTCAATTTAGGCCCCAGAAACTCTCGATCGCTGAACGCGCGACCGAGTCATGGTCTACATTGACTCAGGGCCAAGGCGGGAACATTTCAAATACTGAATATTGCATCATACTGTACGATAGCACACCTCGCGTTCTGGGATCTAGTGATTTGTTCGTCGCCAGGGTAATCAATAATCTGATGTATCCATGGATTTTTCTGCACGTTTCCGCAGGGTTGCCAATTATCTGCAACGCTGCCGATAAACTCAGGTCTCCTGTAGGGTTCATCCTGGCGCGTTCCTCTCTTGAAAGCACTCGATCCACTTGCAGCATTTCGTATAGTCTCGCCTTAGCTCTGAAAGACAAAGAACAGGCCATGCACCGCGATTGTAGCAACATTTTCTCGAAGAACAAATTTCATTCAACCGCTCTTCTTTCAATGCCAAAATTTATTTTCTGTGGAAGAAAATTAACGAATATCACCGCGAAGTGTTAAAATTTAGAAGCGTTGACAAACGCAGAAATCGTCTAGGAATTCCCGGAAAAGGAACTCAACCCATCTTGAAAATTTTTAATTAGCAAGCGGAACTCGTGCATTTTTAAAAGTATTCCTCGAACAATCGTCGAAAGTAACATAAACTCAACAAGAACCTCTTCTCCAGTAAAATTAGTAGGCGCAGCCATTTAAGCTAAATTCAATTATTCAATATACCCGTACTTACTCGAGTACCACGCGTACTTGAGTACAACGCACACTGGAGCTTTTCGGTTGGAACTTCTGATAAAATTAAATTTGTTTGATTTTGATTAATTAAATTAAAAGTAAGACGCGCACCCTATTCTCAGTGACTCTAAAACTGCAGTATTTAAAGTCATTCGAATTTGAATTTGGACATAAATAGAGCATGAATTTGACTAATTTTACGTTGTTTCCGTTAAAATACGCTTTTCTGTTGAACTAATTCCAATAGTTCCATCAGAATCAAGTTTAACGCACACCTAAATTTATAAAACTTTTTGCGCACCCACTTTTTCCTCTCGAACTTGAAAAGGAGCGCGTGGTACTCGATTAAATACGGTATCAAGAATCTGAAGTGTGTGAACATGTTTATGATTCATTCATAAACGCCACCCAGAAATTTCGAAAGGTGTGACGGGCCAGGTGTTTTTTTTTCCATTCTTGAAACAAATGCATCAGCTAACTTCCGCTCGTTGCGGAAGACTGTGTTGCTGACAATCGAGAGGTCGTGTTCATGTCGATAGGGGTGAAATGGACAAGAGTCAATATGAATGATCTCCATCCTTAGATCCTAACGTGCTTTACTCTAGGCTCAGCAAACTCTCAATCGCTGAAAGCACGATCGAGACACAAGTCTCAATCTGCACAGGGCCATTCCGGCATTTAAAGTACCGTAATAAGATGGATTGATTATACAGTATGATTCGAAAATAGTCTGAAACCGTAATCGGGCGTACATGTTCTGACATTTGGAGGAGTCCGAGTCGTTGTCAAGCAGCCCGTTCGTGTTGGCCGACTTGACCATCTGGACGAGGATAGGCGTGAGCTCACCCTCCAGGGCAAGCAGACCCTTTGCGAACGCAGCAGCCGTCATCTGCACTCGACCCTCGTCGGAAGCGTAGATTTTCAGATCATGGCGATAGGTGGAATGCAGTCGCAGGAGCCCAAGCCCTTCCCCCGCATGCTCGCCTAAATGAATGTGGTGAGCTTCATTTTTTTCGATTCACGGGCGTGAGCGATCAAATGTGCGTGGCGCGGGTACAGGGCAAGGCGTCGAACAACGACAAAGGCCACCGAGGGAACAAAACAGAAAAAATAAAGAAGAAAAAAGAGGCCAGATCGAGTCGTGCAAGAGCACCAAAGCATCCATGGGATGTCCGGAACGCAAAAGCGAAGGAACAGAACGATCGAGAGAAGAGAGAGAGGAGGAGGAGGAGGAGAGAGAGAGAAACAACAGCGGTAAAAAATTGTACGCCTTAACAAAAAAATTCAACTACAACACAAAATCATACCAAGCCACAAAAACTCATCCCCTCAGCCCATCTCAATCTAGAATTACAGGATTTTTTCTAAATTGCACGTATCTTCCCACTCTACCGAAACGAAAAATTTCCATTCTTGATTTCTCCACAGCAAGTTTTCTCCCTGAAAAATTGCACGTAAGGAAAACCACGCAGGAACATTTTTCTTATTCTCCAAGAAACAGAAAAAATTACGGGGGGGGAGGGTTTCAAAATACTCTAGAGTTAGAGTTGCCCAACCTTCAAGGGTTCGCGAACCGGCAAAGTTTCATAAAATTGTTGCAGCCTCAAAAAAGTTTTGTTTGAGAGACTTTATCGCTGGCATTTAGAAAGTTTCTTCTCTTTGCAAACATTAAGTTAAAAACCATTGAACCATCTATACAATTGGAATGTCTTCAAAAAATTAGAAATGTTGGCTTGAAGAAAGATTTCTCAGAATGAAAATAAGTTAAAATAATTTCTTTCTTCGGGTAAAAATTTGTCTGAAGTGTTATAAGGAGAAAAGCCAACTTTCTTTTTTCATGAGATACAGTGATTTTAATTGCCATTGTCTTGCAAAAATTATAGAAAAAGATACTGTAATGTCCTTCATTAATACTTTCGATGAATTTATTATGCTTGAGAAAATTCAACGCGGACCAGCTAAAAACTTCTGCGGACCGGCGCCGGTCAGCGGACCACGAGTTGGGGAACACTGACTAGACTAAAGCGCCATGTGGTCTTCCGAGCAAATCGTCAAGCCTACTATCCTAATCTCAAAAAACACACGAAAAATGCAAATGTTTCAGGCTGAAAAAATAGTTTCGGGAGGAATATTATCTGTCTAGCAGCGATGTTTCGATTCTGGGTCAAGAATATTCCATAAATAGGAAAAGTGTCTTTGAGTAAGGTTCGATGTCGTCATGTGAATCAGACACGAAGAACAGCGGAATTTCTGAATTCAATCGATTCCATAATTGAACACTTTCAACAATAAATGTAATAACTCTCGAATATACACTACATGGTATAAATTATAAAAGTTAATAACTGAATCGTTCAAAATATAAAAGATTTCGGAACTTGAGGCTCGAAAGCACTCACGATGAAATTAATACAAACATTTATACTGCGCATATGTTAATAACGCGGAAAAGTCGATTGATCTTAGTAGAATAAGTGTCTATTCACGACAAGTAGTCAATTATTATTTCACATCACCAGGCGGAAACCTGGATCTTAATCAGATACCAATTTGAATTCACTCACCTTGACCTCCAGGGTACATGCAACGGAAAACCCGACCGAGTTCTTCAGCCTGAACTCTACCAGCAGGAGTCAACTCTCCTCCCCATTTCAAAATGAGAACCAAATACGAATCTTCGCTTGGTCTTCGTGAGAACGACGGTGGAAAAGCAGGTGCTGTAGTCACTGATGATGGTAAAGAGCCACCATCTGCATTGGCTCCAACTTGCCACGTTGAGAACCCGGAATCCCATTCCGTATCCGAAGAATCTAAACTCGGTGGAGGCGTCATGTCACGAGATTTATACTTCATTTGAACCTGGAATATCCGAAGAGTCCAGATAATATTATCAAAAACTGAAGTCACCACGAAAAAAAAAAAACACACTTGCCTTACGATTAATACCAGAGAAATGACCGTACATCTCTAGAACTGAACGGAGCTGCTCCATTTTTGGGTTCCTCCAGCTGATTGCAAGGATAAGTAGAAAGAGGAGGAAAGCCGAAGACAAAACCGAGTGGATCCCAAGGCATATAGAAAGATAGGGAGAGAAAAAGGGCCAACCACCAGACCAACATCGAAACGAAATGCAGACAAAAGATAGTGCGTCAAGATGGAAGAGAATGAAATGAAGAATTAGTCAATAATACACTACTTAATATCCAACGAATGGTAGTTTTAATTGTTCGACGCCCAGACATGTAATAAAAGATACATTCAGGCTAACAAATACAAGTAGTTTTGTACAGTTGCTCTTTCAATTTAAATTCACCATGTTTCAGTTCAGATCATGCGTTCGGTTCATTTTCAAAAGTTGTAAGACGTTACAAGTAGAAGATAATTCGATTACTGTACTCGCTGATTTTTCAATTTTTTATGAACGATAGCTCTGGTTGTGAACCCGCCCAAATTTTTAATTTCCGTCGGAGTCTAAGAAAATTAAGTTTTTCATTTAAGGCACCAAGTTAGTTGAGAATACAGTAAGTCCAATCCAATTTTGTCCGAAATTCATTTCCACGGTCCGGATTCACGTCAATCATCTGAAGGGTGGGAAGGTTACACGAGACAAGACGTTTCCAACCCAAGAAAAATAGTTTTCCTCACTTAGGGTCTGCAAGGAGTTCCCTCGCCGTATCCAAAATTTCTTGAAGCTGCTTGGGGTGTTTCAGCTTCACGTGTCCTTGCTGCCATCCTCCGTATTTAGCAAAAATATCGAAAAACTTCTGATGCCGTACTTCCATCTTCATCTTCTGCTTCGGCGTCCGGTCACCATGTCGTATAACTGCACACACGCAGCGCAGCTCCATCATTTTACCGAACGTAGTGGGTGCAAAAGGTGGATCTTCGAGTTGGTACGGTGCTGTGTACGGGATATGCATTTGAGGACTGAGTTCTCGCAACACCATGTGGCCTAGGATTTGGGCACAGTCATCGTAATACTTGGAGCTGTTTTTCACGAAACTGAAGCCGTTCACATCACAGACGTACGACTTCCCGTCAGCCCTAAGATGTATTCGACGACATTAAGATAGTGAAAGAGACACTGTACAAAATCAGATTTACCTGAGAAGGTCAAACCCGCAAACCATTTGATTAAAGCTTTGGCAGACTCGACGAGCAATTAATTTTTCAGCATTCGAAAGAATCACAGGATATCGGACTTCTTTTCCTTCCGAATCGCGCTCCACTTTACCATCTAAAGCGGGCGATTTCCGGGCTTCTGCGTGAGCATAATCAAGCCCAACTGTGTAAACCTGAAATATACTTAGGATCTTTATTCCTGGCAACGAGATTCGGCATTTCATTTGCGACCCACCTTTACATCTGTTCCATCAGTCGGCATGAATTCTTCATAAATGAAAGAGCCAGCTTTCCGAACGCGAGATTCGGAGCTGTAAACGCTGCTTCTGTTATGTATCTGAAAAAAAAGGAACAGATGCATTAAAACGTAATACATACAGTATTTCACTTGACTACAGCCCGCTCCATGATCTTGAGCAGCAATATCAAAATTATGTACGCCGGCAAAAACTTCGAAACTTAATGAATAACGAGTACTGCTTCTGACTGGGGAAAGATATTGCATTTGGTACGTTAACCTCTTCTTGCCAAAAGGTTCTCACACTTAGCAGGATTGATTCGAAGTACCGGGAAACGGGTGGCGAAGTAAAGAATGCTTCGTTTTTCACTAATCGACACTTCAGGACATATTTTTCTTCATCTTAAAAATCCAATGTCACACCAATCTGTTACAGTAAATGATCTTCACTTCAGGCCGCCTTCTTTATTCCACTGTAACGCAAAAACAGTGTACCAACCTTCCGAAAAAGTCTTTGCGATCCACCACCCGCAGACGTCGGATAATATATGTATATGTTATGATCCTCCGCTGATACAGGTTTCTCGACGAATGGCTTGTTGAAAATATTTCCATTCACTTCAACACTATCATCGGTTTCCACCAAATCTGCTCCTTCGCCCACTGGATTATCCCGATCTAGTACTGCGAAGCGGGGCAGTTCGATACCTTCTCGTTGCAAAATACGATATACTTTCCTTCGGTCCTGGATCAGAAACAGCGGAGAACAGCCATTAGCATAGGACCGACGGATTCGGAATGAAGTCTCAAGAAAATAACTAGGATGCAGATTACGGTGCTGAACTTACTTGGAGATCGTACTGGGACAGAAGGTTGTTAATAACAAATGGTTTCCGGAGTTCTGCGTAAGCTATGGCCTTATCCAACGGAAACCCTTTGCTATGAAATGAGATGAGACAATCCACTTCTGGCCAATTTTCGACGGGTTCCTTCAATGCAAAAACGAAGAAAAAAGCTTGAGTAATTCGTATCACTCGGACATTCGGCGTATGTCACTCACGTTGAGAATGACACTCTCCTCAAAGATGACCGGTTTAATGTATTCGAAACGCTCTTCTAGCCTCGAAAGTATCTCCGACATCGGACGACTTCTTGACTTCTTCTCCATGGCACAAACTCCAACAAGAATAACTTGACGACTTCCGGGCGGTCTTTCATCTTCGGCTTCGGGTGTTGAAGGATCCGATAGACCAAGCTTCAAACACTCCTCACACTCCACGAAATCACAATCGCAGCTATCGTTGGTAGGCCCAATCTGCCACGCCGCGTTCATCACAATGGTGTGCACGAGATTATCACTACAATTTTGGCCGTCAGGATACTGAAAATAGACAGGAAATTTGCCATAAAAACGAGAACCGCGTGATCAATACTGCATCGGCTCAGATTCGAATGCTGCCGGGCATGGCACTGTAACTTCAGTTAACTCATATACTTCGTCCATAGCTTCATCTAAACATGTTCGCGCACAAAAGGAGAACAGTCCGAGCAATATGACAGAAGTCTTCCGCAGATCTCTTTCGGTGTAGCACTGCGGTCTTGAACTCAATAACACCGAAGAAAAACCACATCAGTTTCTATTCGGAGTAACGTATGAGGTACAGTAATGTACTTTTATTTCCAGCCACGAACAGGAAGCCGTCTCGTACTGTACCATGGTGGAAGTGCATAATGAGTTAATGTTAGAAATTAATGGGTTCTATATCAGCTTTGATCTCCTTTGTTCAAAATGTATTTTCAAACTAAAAATATGCCCCAATAAATTAAACATTCCAACCCTACAATATGTAACACTAAATGAAAACGGCAAAATTTCAAAGACGAGGTATTTTACAATTTCTACCTTCCTTCCGGGTCCAACTCAACCATGCAAAAATTACGGTTTTACAGCGGATAAGAAATCCAAATACAGAATCCATTAGTGCGGAATTCAGACCCTGCGCTTCAATTGAAGAATGGGATAATATTAAAGTTAACTTGATCCATATAAGTGCACCTACATGAATGCAGAAGAATTATGTACACACGATCGATACGAGGAAAATGACAAAAATAAAAATGGAAACGAGGAAGCATTCCAAAACTCGACTCAGAATCTGGAATACACACAAACAACAAGGAATTCTTCCCCAGCGTGTTTTTTTTTAGTTCGATTTTGTACTATCAGAACATCGGCCAGCCATGACCCTGTGTAAAATTCACAGGGTCATCTATGCACGATCACCTGATCTCATTCAATGCTGAGATTATATTTCGTGTCTGAAGTACTTAGAGAATACTGAAGATTGTCACACAGCACACGATTTCCTTCCAGCAAGCACGGCGTCAAGGAATACAGTACTGTATAATTGGAGAGCACCCTGATGGTGTATATATACAGTATGCTAGATCATCATTTGCATAACTAATCCAGCAACTATACAATGTTATGAAGTACAGTACTTACATTAGTTTTGTGACACATTCTGGGTCATGGCTGTACTTAATTTCCACGAACAGTATCTCTCCTCTGACACCAGCATATTGCAAACTTCTGTACAACATTTAGTATAGTACATCTATATTTATTCATCATAAGAATAAAAAGAAACATATTTCGACTTCTTTCTTGTTAGAGAAATGAAAAATGTCCGAGATGTTTCACAGGTTTAGACTTACCAATAGTTGGTTTATTCCGTGAATATACAGAATTCTTGGACTTGAAATCAAAAAACGAGCCAGAGCAAAAACAATGCACAGTACAGTATATTCAAACTCACCTCACTTCAGATCGAACGCTATGCACATGAAGGACAGGCGCAGATCTCGATCAAAATGGTCCTTGAATCGTTGATTACTTACTGCACATCATTCAACCATGATTAAAATACATAGGATATTGAATACTTCCGAGAGAGCCATACACATAACGTCACCATTCCTTCCTTAGAACTCCACGGATTACAACTTTTTAATAACGCACAGTCAAAACTCCATCATGCGCCGACCATGACGCTCATGAATTCCTGTCGGAAAAAGACAAATAAAATCAGACGACTTCATGAATCAATTAATTATATTTAAATACTTTTATTTAAATTCCCTGACAATTCAAATTCTCTCGAGACTGGGACAAAAAATTAGACAGAAACAGGAGCTAGCATCCTTCGTTCGTTTCCATCAAGCACCATAAAAATAACGTTTCCTTTCATTCACACTAAAAAAATCAAACAATTGTTCTCCACACAGGCTGCAAAAACGAAACAAAAAACTGCATAAACCAAAATTCAATGCACCGCATTCCCTGAATCATGAAAGCCAAAAATCTTTCCCGAGAATCATTTTTCCGAACAAAACAAAAACATATTATGAACCAACGCGGAATCTTTTCAGTTTACCGATACTTACTTCGAGATCTCAAGAAAATACCTCATCTATGGAGGGGGTGTATCATTCAAGTGCTCGAAAAGAGTTCCTTAATGCACAATATTTCCATCAGAAGAAAAAAAGCGAACATTTTCACTTGAAGAAAACGCGCTCGCTCCGGAAGTCGAGGTCGAAAAAAATATATTCTGCGAGTGAAGCCGTATTCGCAAAAACGTGTGAAAGACATGTGAACGGGAGTTCGTACAAAAAACACGGCGCTCTTCTAGTATGCGTTCGACTTCAGAAGTGATGTCATCCGTAAATTTCATTTCTACTACACAACCAACCTCGGAACGCTCAACAGGGAGAATATATAATTGAAGCGACAAAAAATTAACAAGCAAAGGAATAAAGAAGTTTTGGAGCCGTAACAGGAATACAGTAAAGGGGCCTGGAAGGTTTCTCTGTACTGTACAGTACTTATTCATGGTTAACCAGAAAACAATCACAAATCAGTTGTCAGTCACAATATCGTTATTATTCATTGACATACTCTCTCTGGGCCACACAACGGCGCAATCATATTCCGTTAACTCCGGTGTTTATGTTTAATGTGGAGATCGTTCTCCTCCTTTTCATAAAATCAAAGTCATTTACTAAGGGCCCCACAGTATATACATCCTACTGGGTGCAGACGTTGAGTCGGTTTTGTGGATCGCTTACAAGCGATGAAAATTTAAAAAGTAAACCTGCCCAGTCTTCCATGAAGAATGTGGAGGGGTTAGCTCCGATTTACTAACACTTATGTAGTCAGTCAGGTTGGTCACCCGAATTTTAGCTCCATGCGCACTGGAATGAAGTTAAGGTGTTAGGTCACATTCTAGAGCAGTACTTTTATGTTTGCATATGACAGTCGACCTTTTGTGACACGCGAAATTTATTTAAAAAAAAAGTCCAGTATCATGCAAATCGGTTTCCAAGAATGACAAGACGATTGAAGGAGCACTCACTGAAACTTGGTTTAGGATTCTCGTTTTCAACCTTTGAAAAGTATTTCGAAGCTTTGACATCGACATCGCCCAAAAACACCCGGGAAGTATTATCATTCTCGCTGAGGTGTGGAAATAATTCTGCTGAGTAGCTTTTAACTGCAGCCACATACCTCAAAAAAAATCTTTGTTCTTCTTTGAGATGCTCGACATTCCTTCATTTTGGCACGCTAAAAGTCTGAACTCTATAAAACGAACAACAGCACGGAACAAACAAACGTAAAAACAATGCCTCCACAGATCATTTGGAATCTTCTTCCTCGTGATAAAGGTCCAGCAGCGGATCAGAGGGTTGGCTTCCGGAGCCGGATGCGGAAGTGCCTCCGTCAAGGTGGCTGAAGTGTTTGTTGTAACCCTTCCGGTCTAGATCGACGCCAGTGCCTCGACACTCGTTCTTCACCCGCTCGATGATGTCTAGCAGAAATCGCTCCTCGTCCGCGATTACACGATCTGGACAGCCTTGAATCCTGGCCGACGGGGACGCGTGATGCTTGAGGACTGAGTGATTGTCCAGCCCACGTTTCGACTTGAACGCCGTGTTGCACTTCTTGCACATGTACATCCGGACCTGCGCGATAGACACTCGGGTTATCATCAAGAGAGATCAGTCTTTGTTCTGAGCAGAGAGGTCTGGGTTCTCGGGAGACTTTCAAACTGAAGAAAATGTCACGGAATGAAGAGGAAATTCTTCTGATAATTGCAAACATTGTATCGTATTGTACAGTCAAACCTCTCAAGCCGAACTTCAAGGGACCAGAAAAAATTCGAGTTAGGAAGGTTTAAAATTAGGGAAGCACGCATTTTAAGGGGAAGACAGAAAAATTACAGGCAATCGTAATTCGTGGTACTCTTGGTCTTGAATTATTTATTGAATGAGTTGACAGCTTGCTGAACTTGGGGTCAAGGGTTCATTTGCCCGATTAGTCTTTCACTTCCTTCCAATTCACTTGAATTTAAATTTATTGCTTTCAATTTTCCTATGTTTTCAAATTGATAGCCAAAATGACTCCGTTGAGAGTTATGGAGGTTCAAGGGGGAAATTCCTCGAGTCAGGGAGGTTTTTATTTCATTTAATGCATTGTTTCTAAGATAATTCAGACGGGGGCTTGAAAAAGTTGGACGTATGTATTCGATTCAGTGAGGTTTGAATTATCAAGGTTCAATTGCAAATTCTATTGCATTTCGTTGATGAACTATCACGGATTTGTTAAACTTTGACTTGGAGGAAAATAATTAAATAGCAAAATGGCCTAAATCGGCAGGAAAAATCTCCCGGTAGCTTTTCCAGAAATTTTTTTCGACCAGTTTTCTGTGGAATGTGTTTTTCTTTTAATGCGAGCTAGTGTTGGAACTCTGCGGCTTACATCGTTTTACCCCCTCAAATGGCTCATAAGAAACAGGCTTCGACCTATGATTACGTGTGAGTGTGTGCAGTTATTTTTTTTTAATATTTCGATCACATTTTCGAGACAAGAGCATGACTTCCCGCTTTCTCCAGATCATACCTGATGTACTCTGTACTTGTGCCGGTACCAGTGCATTCTCGACGGCAAAAACTCGCCACACAATTTGCACACCACCGTTCCGTCGACATGCGATACAGCGTAGTCCAAGGCTGCACTGCCATTAACGCCACCAACGTCGTCCAGACAGTCCCCAAGGTCTTCTCCAGTCCCGTTCGAGTCCATCCAAATGTCCGGCTCGCAGCAAACGTCTACTCCACCGCAGACAAACAGGTGTTGAAAGAGAGGGAAGGGAAGAGGAGAAGGAAACGTACGAGAAGAGAGGGAAGAAACGAGCAAGGAAGAACCCGACACCAACAAAAGCGTTAGTTTTCCCACGCAGGCACAGAAATGTGAAGATCACTTTCCTATTTTGTTGGCACACAACACCGTAAGATCAGGAAACACGGAAAACGACGAAGTCTACTGAACCGACACACCGATAGTTCATGCAGAGAGGACAAGGACTTTTTTTTTCGAAGTGCTTTCAGCTACAGGAATAAAAGGTTCGGATGCTTCGAACACTAATTTGTGACTCGTCGATTATACCTATAAAGCTCTCAAACCCACGCGTAAACACCGACTACGAAATGGCACTTGTACTCGAAAGGGTTTCAGCGGAATACTGAACAATTTCGTTCGAGGCATTTATGATAAACCGGATGGAATACTGGCCGCGACCACGCGATTCTTTCGCAACCCGGTTCACATAATTACAAAGCGGAGGTAGTCTGAGGTAAACACCTAACGATTCCTACGTTGCATCACAGCCTGTCGATTTCATCCGGACTTTAAACTGCATTATTCAATCAACGGATCCTCAAAGCTTCTGGAGGCTGAACCATAACAAAAATTACGACGATCACACCCCCTTCAACGGAAGTGATTTCAAGACGCACCAGGCGGTCAGGAACGAACAACCGGATGGTACATGGGGAGGTCCAAAAGTTGAAAGAAAACCAGCATAGAAATCATTAACGCTAAACGTTTTCTAATTTTCGGAAGCTTAGGGATTCAAAAGTTCTCAACATCATCGAAAAGTTCGAAAAATTTTCGACGAGGAAACGACTGTCTCTTTTTTCAAAATGTAAGAATGATGAGCTGCATTTGACGAGGAAGTCTCCAATTATTATTTTTTCAATGAATACGGTACTGTATTAGAAAGTAAGATTTTCACGGGTGTTCACAACAAAGATCCACCTGACAGAAATTTTTTTCGGAATTCATATAAAAATACTGCTTAAATGCTGAGAATGTCCTCTTTTCCCGCGAAACAAAAACAGAGGCAAGTATCATTCCTTTTTCGCTTTTCTCCTAACTTTCAGACTTCCCCACGTGATAGAACTTCTGCTTTTCTAAAAAGCGTCACGTAATAGGAGGGTGTTTCCACACCATCACGTCCATACGTCCAGCCGGAACATCGCCGTTCAATTTCCAAATTTACTGTTGAGAGTAAAAAATTAAACCTCTCGAGTGTACTCGATAATTCGAACAAATTGCTAAATACATCAATCATTCACAACATGTAACAAAACGCTGAATTGGACCTGAGTTTCAAGAGCATGAGTCTGAGGATCGCCTTGGGATGAAGACGCGTGATTTAATTCACCCCATCCCATCCCCCAAGAAACACGCTACAAAATTGTGGAGAAGCAGTTAGTTTGAGGCGCGAAGAAATTAAGACATCAATAGGGAGGAGAAACGTGAAGTTATCGTGGAAATGGAACGGACACGTTTTCAATCTCCAAGTAACATCAGGGCTGAGGCGGTTTTGGCTGCGGCAACGAATGCAACGCGGACAGGTGGGTCTCAAAGGCCAGCTGTCCCGACAACGTTTCCTGGCACACGGGACACGCATGGGAATGCACAGTGCGCATGTGGCGGCTCAGGTGGTCCGTGCGCTTGAAAGTGGCATCACAGTCGGGACAGGGTCGAGAGATGGACGCGTGCGTGCGGTCTCGGTGACGAAGGTACGCCTTGGACTCGAGAAACTCTTTGGGACAGTAGGGACACTTGTATGGCGGCGGACCGATGCCGGATGCCTCTGACCCCTCGCCACTATCGCTGAAGGTGGCTGAGGAGCTCGAGGCCAAACGCAAACGGGACCCCTCACCCAAAACTACACCCCGAAAATTTTTATCGACAACACCATGCCAAACGTCATTACCGTGACGCAAAACCAACAACAAAATGAAGTAAAAAAGAGAAGAAAAAAAAACAAGAAAAACGTGCAATGATCAACGATTCCTTGTCGGACAAATGCTCAATTAAAATCCGCACAAATCGCGTTTAAATACAGAAATAATCTGAAATACATATCATTTAATTCTAAAATTTATCGACGTACGGTATTGCAATTAGCGCAATTTCTGATACAAAATGCATTGATTTCTCGAAGCATGAAATGAGGAAGCAAATAAAAAAAATTTAATCGAAAAATGGGACAAATCGTTCACACAAAGCAGTATGACAAAATGACACGAGTATAAATGTTAACTCAATCCAAGAAATACAGTACTAAATCGTGCGAAATAAAACATAGTAATCGTTGAAAATAATGAATAAATAAATAATGGTGTCGACGAGGTATCTCACCTGAACTAGGCGTTGAGCCTTCGGTGATGGAAGAACTGTCTTCAGGCTCTGTTTTCACCACAACCCCAGTATCTGAAGTAGGAAAAGTTGAGACAAATCACTCGAAATAGGTAAAACTTTCATTTTTCTCGCGGATGACAGTACTGTAATACAGTGCCAAACTGCTCGATCACTTATGCATACTCCGGGAACACATGAAACATTGGCTCTGTTATAAATTTGTTACTCTTCGAGGAAAAACAGGTTTGCTCAGGAATCTTTCCTTCTTTGATGAGAGCCCAAATAATCACGCTGAATGAAATCACGATGCTAATCAAGCATTACGATGTACAATCAACACACAATCAAGCTTCAATTTACTGCGTTATGTGGAAAAAATGGACGCGTTGAAAGCCTACTCACCACTCAGATCCTCTGGCTCTTGTTTCATCTTTGGCCTCTTTTCCATACTTTCTCCGTACTCCTTTTCAAATGAACCAGCAGACATCGACTAGAACAAGACAGATAAATGAACACATGCTAAATTAAACCGAAAGCAAAAGCCCTTAATAACTACGATCACATGATTATAGAACGTGAATTAATTTTAAAAATCCAGCAGCGCAAAAAATACATCTTTCAAATTGTAGCCCAAATATATTTTTCAAACATTTTTTCAAGCAAAGAGCAGCGCAATTGAAATGATCTCACAAACTGCGAAAGGAATACTCGTTCTTTTTTTACGTGAAAAAATTTCTACACACTCGACCATAGATGCTGAGATTTCAAAAAATTGGCCACCAGCGCATCATTCGTGAGTCTTTACCCAATCAAATAGGCGTGATAATCGGAGTTTTGATCTTCTACAAGTGTTTTGACGGCCGTTTTTTTTTCTTCAAAAGTAACACGAAAGGTTCCGAAATGGCAATTCACTGTTAGAAAAAAGAAAGAAGTGCCAAAATGTGCTACGATGAAGTGCTCAAATTCTTAATTAGCGGAGCTGGTTGAAAATACTTCACTTGTATGCTCCAATTGGTGTAGAAACAGCAGGAAAAACAAAGAGCCACGTAAATCAAGCTAAAGTAATCATAGAATGAGTGAAAAAAGAAATAAATGCGATAAATTTTGTTCCCGAACCGAAAGCGGATATCAATCATTGCGGAAGCCGGTTAAAATATTTAAAAAAAAATCTAAAGACACAGTGAAGCGTTGAGGGTATTCAAAATGAAAGAGAAAGAAAGAAATAGCTTCGTACCAGATTTTCCACAGATGAAAATTCGCACTTGTCCCGAGACTCCTCAGATTCGGCAGGTGGAGACGCCGGCGCTGCAAGCGGGGTGCTCGACGCCGTCGGCGACGATACTGTTCGGGGTCGTCCTCTTCGCTTTCGCGCCCCGGCCATGGCACTCGGAGATCCGGGCGTGGAAGGACTCACGACACCAGACGAGGAAGACAAGTTCAGCGACGCCACTGAACCGCCAGCTCCAACGGAGGCCAAAAGCGGCCGCTTGCTAGCTGCTGCTTCGGCTATCACATGTAAACCTTGAAATGGCCCTGGAAGAAAAAGCGAATCAACTTCTCTATTTTTTCAGTAGCCCTCACGCCAGCGAATGGAACATGAATAGCGCGCCTTTTCTTCTCAACCAAATATTGTCCAGCACGAAATTTTGAAATCTTTCGAACAGTTAGCTTACGCGTCGAAAAATTGATAACAAAATTACGGTATGAGATTTAACACATATTTCGATCAGAAGAATCACGTTCTGTACAGAAAATTTGAAACGAGAAATATTCTGATCTCTCGGAAAACGAATTACAAAGAATACCTACTGAATAAAAATGTGCCACGTGCGTTAAAAAAATGACCATCAATTTGCTAAAATCCGAAAATAAATCGCAGCTTTTTCTCGTGAGAAGTTTTATGGGCTTCAATTGAAAAATTATCTCAGGCGCGGAATTTCTAATTACCTAAAATTTATTGGCCTCCGATTCCGGCGGTACTGATAACCCCAATTCATCAGGTGCTAACTTCGAATTTAATTTAGAAAACCCATGCGAAATGAAATTTATCATTACAGACCGGGGCCCATTCTATGAAGAGATATTTGGAGGAAATGCGGAAATCCCGTGTCCTTAATTCAGTAATCGCCTGTCAAGATTTATTTCTTGGCCTGTTTTCAGAGCTTTGAGATTTCAAACCAAGATGAAAACAATAGAGTCCTTCGCCAAATTATAACTTCGAAACCATCTGTTATTATAGACTGACGTTACTCGCTCTTCCAACAACACGTTCACTATCGATTCAACGTTCTCAAGTTCGATTAGCTCTAGTAGACGAATAAAATGAATAAGCAGCTTTATAACGAGAAACTACGACGTCAATATAGTACTTTATTAATCTCAGGGATTTCAAGAGCAAAGCATTTCAACAATCCTCATTAATAAATTTTTTGAAGGGTTTCTCAGAATTCCAGCGTGATAAGACGCCACGATTTGTCTAGAGAGCTTTTTCGTGGTTTAAAGAGTTCATTCTCGAAATGATATGATTAAAATTATTCAAGATTCCTCCAAAAATATAGAAATACAGGTTTTCCATAAACTTAAGGAATTTCTCGAAGAGTATTTCTGTAGTGGATTCCTCTTTTAGAAAATGAAGCTCATTCCATCAAACTTATTTGAATTTTAAGATTAGGTCTAGCTATTTCTTCTTTAAAATGCAAGGTCCTAGACAGAAATTAAAATTCCATCTGGATGTTGGCGCTGCAAAGAAGTCAAAACTAATGCCAAGGCCAAGCATCACTTTTGTTTCACCGTTCATGTTGGCGGATGGCGTTTGACGTCTTATCGAGGTTTTTTCCGGTATTTAACATTGAGGAAATTTGCTTAATACGAAATTTTGGCGGTTGCCCAAGGTGGCGCTTTATCGGGGGGGGGGGGGGGGGGGGGTTTTAACGGGGTTTTAATNGGGGGGGGGGGGGGGGTGTCTTAACGGGGTTTGACTATACGAAGATTCGCAAGTGATTCTTCAGAGTTTCCAGCAACCTATGGCATTTTTCTCGAGAAAAACTAACCACCAAGGTTGGTAGGGGAGGATCGGAGGGGCATCGACAAAGGAGACGCTGCTGATGCCGGATGCGTTTGCAAATGTTGCTGAGTAGTTTGGAGTATTTCTTGAGCAAGGCCTCGGCTTCGAGAACCGCCTTGAGACGCCTTCAGATTCTGTTCGCTTACGTCGGCCAAACCGCGGATTCGAAGAGATTCCGCAACCTTCAGCAATCGATCGAGGCAGTCTTGCGATACGGAAACTTCTCCCCTAGAAACGAAAAAAATCAAAACACGAGAATAAACCTCCTTTGCATTAATCTGGCGATTTTCAACGAAGACGGTAGCATGCCTCATAAATTGAACCCCGACTTGTCATACCTTCGTGAATTCAACAATTTTGGATGCACTTCAAATTTAAAGTCTCTCCATCAGTGCTGATAAGATAGAATTACTGGTATAATGTACATGCATCACAGTAAAATAATTTACAGTACAATACATTATACTAAATGCTGAAAATGCAATATGCATACAGTAAAATGCAGAAAAGATTTAAAAATGCAACCTCGCTTTCTGGAATATTGGATAGGTGACGCCTGAATCATTCAACCGACAAAAATGACCAAAAAAACATTCAGGACTGGCTTGATGAGCAAAAAAAAGATTTTCTTTCACTTTTTCTCTATAAAACTGGCAGGAATACAGTAAATGAAGGGCTAAAACAGTACCGCATTTACTTGAGTATTACACGCACCTTTTTTCTCAAAACTGAGGGAAAAAAGGAGGTGCGTGTCATTGGTGGGAAAAATTTTTCCAGAAGTTTTTGAAGTTTGGATGTTCATTAGTTTTGATTCCGCTGGAAAATTTTGGACCAACTTGATTGATGAAACTTATTGCATTGAAAACAATTGTAAATTACTGTAGTTGAATTCAGGTTCAATTCATTTCTAAATGCAAATGTGGGCAGGGACATGGAGCAGGGCAAAAAACTTTTTGGGCTCCACTCCGCTCTGGGCTCCAGACTGGTGCTCTATTCCAGTGCTCTTGAGCTCCAAGCACTTTTCAGAACCACTGAATACTACAGTAAAATTCCTTAACAATGAATCTTGTTATAATTTTTTCCAATAATAATTTTTCTTGGTCCCAGAAGTTTTTCCAAGGGAACAAAGCTATGGAATTTTATTTTTACATACTAATTGTCATCAATTATCTCATTATATAGAACTTTTGCTTTGATTATATTTGTGTTCTATAGGCAATATGCATTTTCAATAATTGGCCCATAATTGGAAAATCTGACTTGTATGTACAGTCATAAAAAATCAAAATACAGTATAAAAATTCTAATTTTTGTGCATTTTTATTTAGCTATAGTATAGGTAGAGGCCCATATGGGCCACTACTTATATTAAAGGGGTTCTCTAAAAAAATCATCTGGATAAAATCTTTCCTGGTCCCCTGAATTTTGATGTATAGGCCAGTGTTCCCCAACCCATGGTCCACAGACCAGAGCCAGTCTGCAGAAGTTTTTTCAGTCTGTGGGAAATTTCCCTCAGCACAATAAATCAAAGGGAGCATTGAAGTCTGTTATTTTTATCTGAAATTTAAAAAAGAAAATTCAGTTTGAATTATATGATGAAAAATAAAAATTGGCTTTTCTCCTAATAACACTTCAGACAAATTTTCACCACCTGAAATAAATTAAAGTATTTTAATTTTATTCAGAGAAACCTTTCTTAAAGCTGACTTTTCTAATTTTTTGAAGGCATTCCACCATATTGTAGCTGCTTCATTGGTTCTTGGCTTAATTTTTTCAGTAAAGCAGAAACTTTTTAAATACCTCCCATGAAGTCTTTCAGGCAAAAGATTTTTGAGTCTGCAAAAATGTTTTGAAACTTTGCCTGTGTGCTTAATTTTTTTTTTTGGAAATGTGCCAGTCCACAGCAAACAATTTTCTGGTCTGTGGGCCAAACAAGGTAGGGGAACACTGGTACAGACTATAGAGGATGAAGTGTCCACCTGTACCGTAGTAGGGCAACCAGGGGATGCATATTTCTAAGAAGGTGTTAATGACTTATTCTAAGCAAGGGACTTCTTTTGGGTGGCACCAGCCAAACTATCACAGGTAGCAGGGGGGTTTCCTCAACTTTCCAAACTGCTTCAATGGGTATTTGTACATATCTCACCAACTAAACCATTTTTCAGATTTCATTGAAAAATGAATACAAGTTAACCATGGGATACTTGTGTAGCACACAAGCATCCACTTCTTTGAGGTTGTTGAAAAAAATGGATTCAGGATAACCCCTCTCTCAAATTGATAATAATTGAGCAACAAGGGGAAGAATGTTCAGGGTTTGAGGACTTGTTTGCATTGGGGAAAGGTAGTTTGGTTGACTGGTGCCAGCCAAACAGTCACATATGGCTGGGGGTTCTCCCCCAATTTTAAAATTTTATCTCAGGCCTGGAGCAGGCAAAATTATTGGCTGCTCTGGGTAAAATTACTCTGCTCTGCTCCACGTCCCTGAATGTGAGTGTTCTTAATTTTTGAAATATTGCCTTTTTAGCCTCACTAAAGATGGGGTAAGCGTCTTACTTGGGGATGCAAATTTTATCAAAATTTTCAAGAGAAAAAGTAAGACACGCATCACGATGTCTTTCTTTAGGGCGCGTGATATTCGAGTAAATCCGGGAAATAAGCAAAATTTCACCCACAATAATGCTTTGACACGAGAACTGAAATCACCGAATCCGAAGAGTAAAGCGCCTGCCGAAGACGTACCTGTACATGAAGTCTAAAAGCGCCCGCATATCCTTATAACCAACATCTCTGAGAATGACGATCGGATGCTTGTCCGGGGTGTTGGACAGGAGAGCTGAGAAGTAGGGCGAACACGCGCACAACACCATTTTGTGCGCCCGCAAGGCAAGTCCCTCGACTGCAAGCGTGACGTCCACAAATGCCTCGTTTCGGAACTGCTGCTCAAGGATGGACACGATCGTGGTTTGATGATTGTTCCATCGTAAGCAGAACTCCTGACCATCCGTTGAAGCGGTGGAAGTCGTCGCACCGCCACTCATGGTACACAGGATGGAAAAAATCGAGTTTCCGCGAAAGCAAAATTGACCGTCACATCCACAACCCTAACAGAAGTCCTGTACTCCTGCATTAATCAGAGAAAATAAAAACGATTAAAATCGAGCAAGAAGCCCAAATGGGAGTGCATTTGATGAGAGCAAGTTTTACTTATGGGTACCGGTGTACTAGACAAATTTTTCGCGCAACGATGATCGACAGTACTGCACCTTGAAAATCTGTCTTAAATGATGAGCATACATTTCAAAGCAACACATAATTCGATTAGTCGGAGTAATGCCCGGATGCCTTTGAAAAGAATGGGCAAACGAAGATTTTTAAAAACATTTCTCAAGCGATCGAAAAATTCACGCAAAAACGACTTAAGGCAGTAATACATCCCCAGCGACAAATTTAATAAGCCCATATAATAAAATCTGATACATTACCTCAAATAAACAAAAATTAAAAACTTGAATTCAGCGACAAAAAAAAATGTCCATGCATGACGATAAGAGAAAAATCATCTGTCTTGTGGTAGAGTTGCGCAACCTCCTCCGTTTCTGAACGGTTAATCGAACCCAAAATAGTCGGAATTACAGGTGGAATCTGTCTACAACAAAATTCTAGGGAACAGAAAAAAATCTTCGTTGTAGAGAACTACATAGAACAGTTTAAGAGCCCTCCAGGGACCCAAAAAAAATCGTTTTACAGTACAAAGAAAATCGTTGTAGAGAGGGACTACCCGGGTACTGTCTTCGAATCAACGACCATGCCCTCATCGGTTCAAACGCACATACTGCAGCTAACTGCTGTTCAGAGATTTTTCGGAAGACGAAAAGTTGAAAATGTAAAGAAAAATAAGTTACAGTTAAACCTCAATACAGTACTCGAACCACACCTAGTCAAACACTTTTTTTTTAAATCTCTTTCTGAATTCCCTTCGAAATAATGCATTAAAAATCTCCCTGGCTCGAAGGACCCCCCCCCCCCTCAAACCTCCATAATTCAAATTTTACGGAGCCCTTTTTGCTATTACAATATTTTATTGACGCTAAATATAGAAGCAATAAATATGCATGTGTACTTTTAAAGAAAGTGAAAGACTAATCGGATAAATTAACCCTTGCCTCCAAGGGCAGGGTTATGCCAACTCATTCAAGAAAGACATTTAAGGCCCAGAAAATCAGCAATTTTAATTCCATGTAATAGTTCTTCATCCCCCCAAAAATGTCTCATTTCCCAAAATTTAAATCTCCGCAACTCGAAATTTTGTTGCTAATCGGTAATTTTGAAATTTGCCTGGACATCCACACTCTTGCACAAAAAGAGAGTGAGCAAGACCTGGCTCGGAAAATACGTGGAAGGGGAAACCGCGGAAGGGAATCCTTCGACTCGGGTGTGCAAGGACAGTGAACTCTCTCGAGTTGGTTTCCGCAGGGATCGATATCCGCAACTCAGTGCTCGCACTGCGCGCGCATTCAAAAATCACATCACACACTATACAACCTCACCTTCTACGAAAGCACTTCGATTTCAACACGAAAAACAAATGCGCGGTTCTATTCTGTTCAAAAAATAGCGCCACGAAAGTTATGTGTAACGGATGGAGATAAGTAAAGTAGCTCGGAAACGATCGTTTGATTCAGTCATGCAAGAAAAAAACCAGAATCAACCAACCATCGATGACTACTCGATCTATCTTTCAAAATTATCGGAAATTTAGTATACGTACAGCTAAAAGTTACTTATTCCCTTACAAAAATTGTCCCTATCTTTTCGATTTCTTCGAACAATATTTATCATTAAATGGGAGCCCAACTGATCAAATTATGCACCAATCCAAACTCACATCAGCTACTGTAGTAAGTACCCATTCCAACCAAAACTGATTCGATACTGAACTCATTTTATTACAGACATGACAGAAACCGAGTAGAATTGAAATTAATGGAAACTAACCCTGACTAGCTTAGCGAAACGTACACCTAACTAGCCTGACCAAATCCCAACTACTATAGTCTAACCTAATCTTAACAAACCTAGCCTAACTGAATCCTAAATAGCCTAGCCTAACCAAATCCTACCAATACTAACCTAATCCTCACTGGCCCAGACAAATTTAATCTTAACTGGCCTAGTCTAACTCTAACTAGCCTAGCCAAACTGATCTACCCTAACTGACACAACGAGGCTCACTCCAGCAGCCCAATTTTACTGTGTCTAAATTGATCTATTCCTAAATAATCTAATTTAACGTCACTTTGAAAACATAGCCGCATATTCACTAATCTAAACTAACCTTGCCTCATCAAAACTAACATAATCTCGAAAATACAACCAACCCAATCAATGCGAACTAAAATCAGAGAAACCTTATCCAATCAATCTAATATAGTTTAGATGAATGGCATCAAATCTAACCTTTTTTCTTGGTTTGTTCTTCACGCACGGGTTTGGGATGGGGGGGGGGGGCCGGCTTGTGGGCACTGTATAGCTTTAAAAACGAAGCAGGTTCTCATGTTTTTAATCAATTCAACATATGCACTTCGTCAACTCGAATTGTAACTTTGACAAAAAAATATTGCCAAGCCACAGCAACCTTGAATGCGGCGATCAACACTTCGGACGGCACGAAGACATTTTTTTCTTTATCCTGAGCAAGTCTAGAAAGAGAATCGGAGGGAAGAGGCGGAAAGTGGGCTGAAGAGAAATGCGATCAATCGGATCGTGTCGTCAGGGGGGGTAGGCGCAGAAGGGGGCCTCAGTCCCCGGGTTCTCTTTTGCACAGGGGCGGGCGAGGGAAGACTCAGGTCAGAAAAGAAACGGCGAACGCGAAACCCTGATCGATATAAGACTTGACTTCAGCAAGCGCTTCCCGCAACCGGGTTTTCCAAGAGGCTGCTTCTCAGCTCATCTTTCCAGCTTCACCACGGATGAAATGCCCCAGAAAAACCTTAACATTTTTCCCTACACTTAATTGTAAATTTATCGCATGAAAAATATATAACTTACTACAAGAGATGTTCCGATGTATATCAAATGTCCTTCATTCTAATCGTGCCTCAAATTTTCTTGGATAAAGGATATCTGCTGATTCTATACTTCTGTATCAGTCATCAGCTCAATGTCAAGAACCGCTTTCATGATAAATCGGGATCTCAACTCACGTGCATTTGAACTGAAAATGATATTGAAGATTCTCGCAATTAAAATTTCTGAAGCTTCTTTTATTTTAAAATCTAAGTTACCGTGCTGGTCGAATGCACTGCAATTTTAAGACGCCATCGAATTTAAAATACAGTACCTTCAAATATGTGGCAGTGCACACATCTGATTCTTCTGCGCCACAAAGAGGTTTTATTTATTTTTTAACCGGAAAAGTCAAAGAGTCAAAAATATTTTAATACTCTCCCCACTTAATACCTTGATCCTTGAATCGGCATCGTTTGATTTTCGAGTTTCCAACACAAAATGACAAATGCCTTGTAAATATTTCAGAAACGTTTGAAGATCTGATTTAAACTGTGAATGGGCAACTGGAACAACTCGAAGAATTGGAAATCTTCTCGCATTTTCTGGATTGATTTCATATTTTTGAAGAATGCATAAAACACTGTCGAAACTCGAAAGTTTTTTCAAAGTTAGTACGTCGAGGCTCACGGCAAAAACTTTCAAGAAATTATATTATTGCATGCAATATTTACTGTAACACGGGTTTCTATTCGGAAGTCCGAGAACTTCACGAAGTGAAAAATTTCTCGTTTTCTAATAGCAGCCGACAGCGGATAAACGGTATCGTTCAAATTCAAAAAATTCTCATTTTCGCAATCATACTTAAGCGGGAATTTAGCCAAACAACCTGAAGCATACAGCGGATTCAAAGTTAGTAAATTGCTTTTACAGCAAGTATGGTTTGAATTCAGAGCAGGTTCAGCAGCTTGTCATTATTTATCACTGATACAGCACTAGAATAACTTGAGCTTTCATTAACCACGGCAGAAACTGTTCATAGCAACGACCATAAATTTAATTTGAATGACATCGTCAACAGTAACTAATTGTAACGCCTGAAGAGCTCACGAATGTCGCACATGATAACCGCGCGCCGTTTAGTAAATTAAAACGCCGGGAACGACAATCCAACCCGCCAATCATGGAGTACAGTGCAGCATTATTATTGAAATGAAGACGCCAAATTCTTTGGGCTCATACGGTTAAAAATATTTTACGGTAAAAATTTAATTTAAAACCAAATAATCGACTGCCACCTGATAAGATTATACAATGTTACAAATACGCGAGGCGTTGAAAACTCGTATGCAGTGTTTCCAATTTTCAAGGATGCTACAACTGATCATTAACGACATCCACACCAATCTTGAAGTGCATGGAGCGGGAAATTGGTTGATAGTGAAGCGAGTTAGAATTACATATACGTGCAGATATCCCTATTTTCTCTCACTTGCTCGAACTTTGGGCACGGAAATCCGGTTGCTCGGAGCTCGAATGACTGACAGTCGAGTGTACATCCTTCGAATGTGATCCTGAATATGAATTAATACTAACGAAAGGAACGATAGCTCTGCAATCACACCACAGAGCAGTGCACGCACGTCTTTAGGCCAGTAAAAATTAAAGAACGTTCGCGGCGAGCAAGAAACTGCAGAGAAAAAGAAGACAACTTCCACACACACAAAACTCAATCTTCAACGAAAATCACTGTTTCTGACAGGAATTAGTTCGGAGGAAACTAAGACATTACTTCATGTATTCAATACTACACGGTAATTTCCCAACGTCGCGAAAGATACAGTACAGTGTGATCTTCAATGAGCGGGACCTTGTTTCCCCCTTCCCTTACCCACGCTCTACCTGCGAGCGACAGGGGGCGCGGACATGAACAATTCGAGGTTGCTCTTCTGAGAGCATCTCTTAACAAACCCTGTTGAAAAATATTTTAAATAATGGATTTTAACTCGTTTCTCCATTTAAAATTAATTAAAGTTACTTCTGGAGGTGAAGTTCAATAATTTGGTTGAGTTCAACCAAAGGGAAAAGCGGTGGCAGTAAGAGAAAGAGGTTTTGCTAATCCTATGAAATGCCCACCATCATTCGTCCGGATGGGAAAGGATCCACCGAGATGCCAGACGTGTCTTAACGGGTAGGAGTTGCTGTGATGATCATTCTACACGTAGTAAGGACCCCTCCTTACACGCAGACGCGACATCTGGTGGTAACCCGCTGAACCCGCGAACGCGCGTCAATCCGCCCACTCGCGAACCACTTATCAGGGGAGAGATCTGGGGAGATATCGGGAGGAGCTGGCGAGCCGGGAACTCGGTCGGCACTTCGTTATGAGCTTGTGACGTGAAACTATCTCTGGACTTTTATATTGTGACCCAGTTGTTGTGGAGTACTGAAGTTATTAAATGACGTGTCACAGAGTGTGGGTCTAGGTGTCTCTCTTCAGTCAAAACCTTATTGGGGGCTCTGAGCCTACAATAGTTTTAGCCTGACCCTACACGACACGCCGGTACTCTTACGATGCCGCGAACGACGGAGAATTTGAAGGCCGCAGCCGCTCTCTGCGAGCTCGCATCCAAGCTCGCACCCATTTCCAAGGACGACGAGGAATTCGTCGACACCGAACCGCAACCGACAGAACCGGCAACACACTCCCGAGCTTCGGGGACGACGACGTCCAGCATCTGGGAGAACCTGCCGCTGTCCACGCTTCAGATGCTCGCTGATGCCTTTCATCTCGGGCATCCACCCACTGCAGATAAGTCCGAGTACGCCACCCAACTTGAGCGGTTCCAGATCCCTGTTACCGCTATCCAAACTCTTTCGAGGGGCAACGACCGCTGCATGGTGCCACAACGACCGCATCCTGACGACGACGACGACTACGGCGGAGGAACGTTCCTCTCCACTCGTAAGCCACAGTGGCTGACCGATCTACAAACGCCACAGTTACCAAAGCAGAGGGGCAACGAAGACTTCAAGGATTACGTGCTGCGCCTGTGGAATACCTTGGCTGTGGGGAAGGTTTCAGAGGAGAACCGCATCAATTGCCTCCTCAACAACACCTCGACACAGATACAGCTAACTGCAAACCGAATCTACCAGAGTGGAGTGACGACGTTTGAGCACCTGGTCCAGGCAATTGCTAGACGACATCCAACGCCGCATCTTGATCGACTGAAGCGGTTCCGGTTGATGAAACCGTCTGATGGCGAATGTTTCTTCAACTTTGGGGAGCGCCTGTGGGACGAATACGAAGCCTACCTCCAGATGACAGCCAACGAGATGATCACCGCCGAAACGCTGATTCAGCATGTGCTGCAGGAGAAACTCTACAACATCGCCAAGCCCGGACTCAAGGACGAGATCCGACTGAAATGGACGCGCAACCGCCTGCTGACGTGGGACGAGCTCGTGGACATTGCGGAGGCCTATCGTATCAACCATCGAACCACTGCCACCGGTTTGTCATCCGCCAAGTCCGGCTCGAGGCAACGAGTGGACCCGAAGGACCTGCCCCCGCAACAATGGTGCGACCATCACAAAAGAATGGCGCGCCATAGTTTGCAGGATTGCCGACTAGGCTTACGACAAGGAGGTCAGACCAGTTCTTCTTCTTCATCCAATGCAGCTGGGAGGACCGGATCCAGT
>CAJPEX010001246.1:0-62995 GCA_905338405.1 Notodromas monacha | reverse complement strand
AATCTTCCGCTATTATAACTGCATCGGAAACCTGGTTAAAACGCCATCTTCCAAATTATTGACGGCTCAAATATCCTCCGGTTCAAAGATTTTGTCTTTGATTGCTCATACCAACAAGATTCAAGTTTTTATACCATGAGGACTCCCATCGAAAAAAAAGAGAGACACAAAATGGCATAATTCAATTCTTGCTTGGGACATCGTAAAGCTCTATGTAATTTACACATTCCAATGTAATTTAGACTGTTTCCTAGAAAAATGAAAATGATATCCTCTTATATATAATATCCATAGTATTTCAGCTTTATTATTGGTACAGCACCAACTCCCTTTAAATGGCCAACTCAGGTAAAGTGCCACAATCCTCACAACAAATGGTAGCAGCTTATTACGGTTTGACTGATGACGAAAATTGGTTAGATGGTACTTTTGTTGACCAGGGCATTTATTTGCTTATTTCTTGAATAGACAAGTGTTCCCCAATCTTTCTTTGCATGTGGACTGACAAATTTCTCAAAATTTTCTGCAGACCAGCAAAGTTCCGTAAAATGCTTGCAGACTTAAAACATGTTTGCTTGAAAGATTTTATTGCACGCATTTAAAAAGTTTCTGCTTTTTTTTCAAGAATTAATAACCAATGAAGCAGATGTTTCTATAGTGGAATGTCTTCCAAAACTTGAAAGTTGGACTTGAAGAAAGGTTTTGGAGGATGAAAANGCATTGCCTTTGTCACAGAATCCCCAGTCCTTATAACCTGGAAGCTACTAACTTCTTTCCGAGTTTGATCTTCTGAGACAGCTGGATCTCTCTCCCGCTTTCGACGTGATGTTACGTCAATCAACTCGATCTGGCGCATCAACTCTTGCATATCTACAAGAAACAATCAACATCAATACGGACATCACTGGACTTCCTTTTACATGGACAAAAAGAAACGCTTACCCAAAACGGCGCCAGTCATCTCCTGAGCTCTTGGTCCTCCTTCAGCCATAACGCAACAGATGATGGAGCTTCACCTCAAGCCACACTTTTTTGAATGTCTTTTTTTTGAAAAACGCGATATCTTCCTGAACACACTTTTCGACGTTCTCGTTTTCTGCAAACCAATGCCTATATTCCGAAATATGGCGAAGAAACATACATCTTATTCAAAATACGACGAATGCCACTGGGCAAATGTCCACTACGAACGAGTACGATCGCAACAACAATGTTCATCTCACTTCGAATTGGCCACTCGAACTGAGATGGACCCCCGGGAACACTTAAATACCCCCGTTTCTTTCAATTTTCATTACTATCAATCCAATTATTATTCTTGAAATCACTAAATGACCAGTAAAAAAAAAAAAGAGATGTAATAGATAAAATATTTGCACAATGAATTATTCCTACTTGGTCCTTCTCTCCACAGACCTGTTGTAACTTAATTCGCCATTTTGAATCCATCTCATTCCTCGAGAAAAAGTTTGACGTTTGCATGTGCGTAGCCTCAATCTTACTTTTTGGGCAGTGACGCCTACCTTTTAGAAGCGGTGTCATTGTCCGAAAAGGGGGGTTTTTGTAAGGGACCGCCACGCGCACGCGAACGTCGTGTACGAAATCAACCAGTTTTGCTTAAAAATAAAACTAATAATAACTTTCGCTTTTTGATATTTTTGTCCTTTAGTTCTTGTTCTTAAGTAGTTACCCTTTATGACGCGTTAAAGGGTAACACGTTAGGAAAAAGAAACAGTCGTTTAAGGCGCATTGCTAGCTGCGTCAGAAGCGTAGCCTCTGGTCGCAATTGGATGCTTTTTCCGTGTGAATTTGGGTTGAATTTCGTCTGTTTAAGCCAACTGTTTGAATTTCGATTGCTAATTTAAATCATTTGTGTTCTCATTCCGTTTATATTATAGTCAAAATTGCAACCCCGAAAATGGCTTTTCGGGGGACGGCACAAGGGCCGCCTAACACACAAAAAGAAGTTAAGAGAATTGTAGAGAAAAACTAGAAACACTAAATAGGTAGTGTCCATCAAACTATTGAAATGTGTTCATGTTTAGTTTCCTGCATAAAAGCCAACACAGAGTTTTTAATGTTTTTATGAAGGTCCGTCTGTATGAGGGCTTCTTGCAGAAAATCAAATTGAAAAGGTTTTACAATATAATCAAGATGAAAGTGTGCTTTCAATATATTGTAAAACTTATTGGTTGACTTTAAACCAGTATGTTCTCCCTCCAAATTCATGTGATAATAGATGGGTCGCATCTGTTTAACGCACTTGAGCCAATAGCAATATAAATACTGTACACCCCAAATAATAAACTACTGCATTTAAATTATAATTGAATAAATTAATGGATATTTCAATTTTCATGAAGCATGAAATGATCTTAAGTTTTTTTGTGTTTTGGAAAATCATGAACTACCTCTGCTGCAGTCGCTGCCTCTAGAGTATAATAGAAATAGTACTTTCTTGAAATCCAATTTCAAAAGACATCGTTTTTATAAAGAGTCACTTCTTTAAGTGTGCAAAAAACCGGTAACTAAGAAATAAAAGGAAGTAAAAGTTAGTAGTACCACTAGCACTAAGTGTAAGTAAGTGGGTCTTGACCCTAAGTACTCTTGCACACCTCTCTTTTATCTCTGAAACGTGGATAGGAGACAAACATTTGATTCTTTATTTTCCTTCATTTTCAATCATCATGGTGATCGTGATTCACATTCATTCACCCAGAACTGGGATTCATGAGAAGCACACCTCTCTTTTATCTCTGAAACGTGGATAGGAGACAAACATTTGTGATACTTAGCCCACAGAGAGAACGTGATTCACATTATCTGAGTAGAAAATATGAGATAATTTTTGGTTGTTCTTATTATTGGTTGAGTGTCAGCTTCAAGGCTCCAGTGACCCCCTACCCTGCATGCAAATTTCTTTGGTATTACTGGATTGCTCAAAATCAATTTCACTCAATAGCAATCAGCACAATGGCCGGCCATCCCTTTTTGTCATCACAGACAAAATTTCAATAAATTACCATTTCCTGAAAAGCATGACCACAGGTCATCAAAAAACACAAATTCATCAGAATATAAGAATGGAAATTCAGCAATATAGAGAAAATTCACCACGCTGAGCACAAATTCATCTGACCATTGTGATTTAATGAGTGAAATCAATTTGGAGCAATCTGGTCTTTTCAGACAAACTTGCATACTGTACATAGGGGGTCGATCAGAGAGGCCATGGGGGCTGGTACCCAGCAAGCTTGCATCAAGATTTTTGAGTGGAGCAAAATCCCTCTTCCTTTTTTTGTGTGCACAATTCTCAACCCCAACTCAAAACCTTTTTGCATTGAATTGCCTGACAACTTTTCTTTAATAGAGTTTTGTTATGCAAAACTATGAGAACAAGATTTCGTTGACACTACTAGTCAGTGACAGTTCTAGATAATAATATCGACTCCTGAACTTAACCTCCAAATTTAACAAAAGACGTTGAAGGTTTCCTTTACGTTTTCAATGAGGAACTCTCATATTATAATGAGTTTTATTTTATCCTTCACACACAGTAGATACAAATACAATTGCTGAGGAGCAAAGCAACATGAACAAGGTGTCTGGTCAGAGTCAGGTGCAGTAAACTTAATGCAACATAAAATGCATAATAAATGAGTTTTATTTTATCCTTCACACACAGTAGATACAAATACAATTGCTGAGGAGCAAAGCAACATGAACAAGGTGTCTGGTCAGAGTCAGGTGCAGTAAACTTAATGCAACATAAAATGCACCTACATACATAGCTTTGGCTGGTCAAGGTTGCGGAATGCGCATAGAAACCAATTTGGATCAAGGGCATCATACTGTGTTTTCTTAAAAGGACAGAAGCTTGTTGGGAAAGTATTATTCCATTGACAACAGGATTGTAAAATATAATTGCTAGCGCACCAGGTCCAGCTAAGCATAGCAGAAGTACATTAGCTTAAAAGGGGTGTACAGAAAGTGTCATATGTTGTAGTCATTATTATGACTACAATTTTTATTCAAACGGTTCTTTGCACCATGCTGTGGCACTTTGGACCATAAAACTACAAACTAATTCAAAGGAAACTGATGGACAAGCTTTGATTTGATATTTTTCCCTGTTGCAGCTCAATTTACTACAAGGCTATTTCAAGTCAAAACTCAGTTCATATTTTGGGCCAACAATGTACAGTATAAATAATTTGAAATTACTGTGCATCTCAGAAAATTTTTCTTTTCTCCTCATTAAGCCATGGGTGGCAGTGCCATGATTTACACTGCAAAATTTTGTGACACAGACAAAAAAAACGAGAAAACAAGAATGATTAAAAGAGCCAAAGTAGGGAAAAATTCTATTTTTTTAGTATTCCTGCAGGAAAATCTTCACACAAAAAATTACTATTACTGGGGGGGGGGGGGGGGCATTTTTTTTGCATTTCTACCANAAATTTCAATAAATTACCATTTCCTGAAAAGCATGACCACAGGTCATCAAAAAACACAAATTCATCAGAATATAAGAATGGAAATTCAGCAATATAGAGAAAATTCACCACGCTGAGCACAAATTCATCTGACCATTGTGATTTAATGAGTGAAATCAATTTGGAGCAATCTGGTCTTTTCAGACAAACTTGCATACTGTACATAGGGGGTCGATCAGAGAGGCCATGGGGGCTGGTACCCAGCAAGCTTGCATCAAGATTTTTGAGTGGAGCAAAATCCCTCTTCCTTTTTTTGTGTGCACAATTCTCAACCCCAACTCAAAACCTTTTTGCATTGAATTGCCTGACAACTTTTCTTTAATAGAGTTTTGTTATGCAAAACTATGAGAACAAGTAAAGCAACTGTGATGATCAGTCACTGTCAAGATCTATTATTATAGCTGAGGACTTGAATTGGAGGTTTAAATTGTTTTCTGCAACTTCCAAAGGAAATGCAAAAGTTACTCCTTGAGAGTATAATAAATGAGTTTTATTTTATCCTTCACACACAGTAGATACAAATACAATTGCTGAGGAGCAAAGCAACATGAACAAGGTGTCTGGTCAGAGTCAGGTGCAGTAAACTTAATGCAACATAAAATGCATGTACATACATAGCTTTGGCTGGTCAAGGTTGAGGAATGTGCATAAACCAATTTGGATCAAGGGCATCATACTGTGTTTTCTTAAAAGGATGGAAGCTTGTTGGGAAAGTATTCCATTGACAACAGGATTGTAAAATATAATTGCTAGCGCACCAGGTCCAGCTAAGCATAGCAGAAGTACATTAGCTTAAAAGGGGTGTACAGAAAGTGTCATAAGTTGTAGTCATTATTATGACTACAGTTTTTATTCAAATGGTTCTTTACACCATGCTGTGGCCCTTTGGACCATAAAACTACAAACTAATTCAAAGGAAACTGATGGACAAGCTTTGATTTGATATTTTTCCCTGTTGCAGCTCAATTTACTACAGCAAGGCTATTTCAAGTCAAAACTCAGTTCATATTTTGGGCCAACAATGTACAGTATAAATAATTTGAAATCACTGTGCATCTCAGACAATTTTTCTTTTCTCCTCATTAAGCAATGGGTGGCAGTGCCATGATTTACACGGCAAAATTTTGTGCCACATAGACAAAAAAAGAGAAAACAAGAATGATTAAAAGAGCCAAAGTAGGGAAAAATTCTATTTTTTTAATATTCCTGCAGGAAAATCTTCACACAAAAAATTACTATTACTGGGGGGGGGGCATTTTTTCTGCATTCCTACCATAGGATTAGCATTGAGGGATTTTATGACAATGGGTTTGCCTTTCCCAGATTTTCCCCAACTTTGTCTACTCAACCAAAGCTGCATTTTGGTGACCTTGGGTCAAACCAAAATGCACAGGTGTGCAGAAATATCCCGGCACTGTTTTGGGATGGAATTTGATGCACTGCCATCCATAATAAGGGCAAATGATTTGAACATACTGTGTCATCACATCTATTGAGTTAATATGTTGCAAACCCAGATCTTCACAACCAATGACCTCATGTTTTCCTGGTCCATGGATTCAACCACATATATGGCATACATGTGGTACCACACAATTTGACCTTTTGAAATTTGAGTATTTGACTGTCCTGCAATTTCATGCTTAGATTTTCTGAGAGGATGTTTTTTAATTGGACGTTTGACTTACATTTTGATCTCCCTCAGCCACTTTTCTAGTTTTCTTGGTGCTCTTTCTTAATTTCACAGTGTCTCACAATTAGACCACTTTGTGGTTTGACCCCAGTTCAGCAAGAGATTAGGGTTGAATATCAGGGTACCACTTGTGGTTCAGGACTATACAATCCTTAATTTAACCTTTAAACAATTTTTCATCAAATGCAATTTTCCTGAGATGCATCTGTGCTGGAATCAGCGTATGACATTTGAGCACAATGTCCTTTGCTTCATGATTATTGAACGTTTGACTATGCAAGAACCGGATGATCATATTTGAACCAGGATGTCCTCCTGATGTTTTCACCTGGTCTCCGTATTTGACATCGTATGACATTTGAGCACAATTTCCTTTGCTTCATGATTATTGAACGTTTGACTATGCAAGAACCGGATGATCATATTTGAACCAGGATGTCCTCCTGATGTTTTCACCTGGTCTCCGTATTTGACAAATATTGTACTTGGAATGCTTCATGCTTGGATTTGTGGTGCAAGCATCCTTGCTCGTCTGTTCCTTGTTTCGTTTGCACTCGTCAGTGCAGCTTTCTTCAAGTCCACACTCAAACAGTTCACCAACTCTTCGCTCTTGCCCAGCACAGCATCTTTCCGATCATTTCCACTTTTATTGGGGAAAATTTTGAGCACAAAAGACTGTTTGACTGCTCCTGATGGGGTTTCCCCTTGGCCAGTTCCTTCAGTGTTTGTACGCCTTTCCCCTTCAGTGTCTTCTGATGGGGTTTCCCCTGCATGAACCGTCTCAAGGAGGCCAGTTCCTTCAGTGTTTGTACGCCTTTCCCCTTCAGTGTCTTCTGATGGGGTTTCCCCTGCACGAACCGTCTTAAAATCTTTACTTTCCCACAAAAGTTTCGCGATTGATCTGCATCCCAAGCGCTGCCGAATTGTCTGCAGGAACTTGTGTCCTCTTGGTGCACTATTGTCCCATCGCAGTTGCTGTTGTTTACAAATATGATTTGTCGTCACACTGACAACACACCTGGCAAGATTTCTCAAACGATGTGCGTCAGCGGATCTCCTCAGCTCTGTCGTGTCACTGACGGCGAATCCGATCAACGCATTTGTGACCAACGCGCCGATAAAGACGAAAAGAACGAAAACGGCAACTTTGAGCCAGTTGTTGATGTTGAGATCGGTAAAGTCAAATTCTCCATGGGTCATGACTAGAGTGCGGATGATCCAGTAGAAAATTTTTCCAATGCTTTTTTGTCCTTGGTCGTCATCATTTTTGGTGTCTGCTTCTTTCAACGGCAAGGATGCGAAAATCACGCCGAAGGGAATGACGACCAAAGCCAAGATCGGCAATAAAATGCAAAACATCTTCCTTCCAATCTGTTTTGAAGCAGGATAGAAAGTTGTTCATTAGTTCTTATTATTCCGATATTGCATGGTATATTGAGTGAATATTTAAAAATACAGTACTGTACTTGAACGTCAAGAAGAGCCAATGAAAATAACTTCCAAGGAGCTGCTAAGAAAAACAGGGGGCATAGCATCCGAGTGTATGAAACTTTGCAAATCAAGTGAAAGCTTTAATTTGAATTCAAGAGAGACTTGCCAAAAAAATATGAATTCATTCATCTGCATTAAACGATTCAAAATTTCGGGTTGAAAATTTTTGATTACGTATGTATTCACAATGTTATCAGAACAAGATACCAATTAATTCTTCATTTTTTGACAGGTTTTTTATCTGCCTGCTGTACGTTCAAAAGAATTTGAGTTTGAGAATTATCGTGAGAGTAAAAGGAGTCGGGATTTTACAGATATTATTTTTGGGTTTTTTCATTTCAAATGAAGTACAGCAGAATCCGGGCGGGTTTTCAACTGAAAAAGCCCGGATTCTGCGCCTGTCTAATTAATTATAATATTTTTTCGGCTCAACGAACAATAAAGCAACGAAATTTTAAAATAATTGTTCAGTCGAACTTGAAATATTATCGCAGACGTTTTGAAAATAATGCTTTTTTTTATTTCACGTGAGTTATAATAATGCGAAGGCAGGTATAGAACTATTCTTAGGGGAAAAACCTTTCATAATGAAATATTTACTTTTTTAATGCTTTCTCTTTACAAGCCTTGGTAATTAAAACAAAATTGTGCCTCTGTGCTATGCAAAGACTGCATATAAAATATCTCAAATCTGAAAATCTTCCAATAATTCACATTTCTACGGATCAAATCTTGGCAAAATTTAAATTCCTTGCTTGAATTAGAAGAGCTCCTGAACTGCACGAAACTAGAATTTTTTTAAACCGCAAGCAAAAATTTTCCTTCCGAAGTAGTCGGGGTACAATTTCTGGGTTCGTCATTTGCAAAGATTATATACGAGCTGTACAGTAATTGAATACTTTCTTCGTATTCTTGGCATGAGTTATTGCCTCTTGCTCGATATTTTATAGAGCAGTTCGTGGTGATCTGGTGCTGAACATTTGTTCTTCATATTGTAAAAGACTCAATAAGACATTTTCATTTATTGATGAACCGAGAAAAATAATTCAAATAATTACCTGAGCCAGAAGATGCAAATGCAAGCTCAATGAAAATTCGGGCAAGCTGCTATACAGCAACGCCGTCCGAAATGTAATCAAGATGAAAGTCAACCCAGCAAAAATCCGAACAAGTTCCTGATCCAGAAAAATGCAAAGAAGTAAAAAGATGCACACAATGACATCCAACCAGCGAGCCAGTTTGCACACACTTCTTCTCCATCCAGTTGATAAAATGTGTGCTATTGAGATGACCCCAAAGAACATGAAGCACACCCATGTCAAAAGGGGATCTCCAGTATCCGCTGGAAAATGTCGAAAAAAGGTGTTAATCTTCAATTTTTGCAAGCTTATATGTGAAACCCTAGGTTAACAAAGGCTTATCAAAAGAGCAAATTTTTTTTTGCAGGATAGACTCGCTGTCTCATTTAATTTATGTTTGGGTAATAAACACTGCTTATGGAACCATTTCAAGTGATTCATACACAAGACGTTCATGTTAATAACAATTATATACAGGTGGTAACTTGCAATTTGACACTTCGCCATTTGAACACCCCAAAATTCAACTGTCAGGTTTGCTGGGATGTCAACTTGCAATTTGAACTCTTGCTTTGCAATTTGACCTCCAGCAGAGGGACTCAAAATGTTAAATTTAATGTAGAAAACATCAGAATTGACATTGTTTTGCAATTCAACTGCTTTTAAATTCAAACCTTTCCCAGCAATTGATCACATTGTAGGGCACCACCTGTACATATTATCACCTTCTTCCATATATGCAGTCTGTCAATAATCAATATGCAAATTGTTTTACAATCGATGCAAAAGATTGATGCAAATGGATTTTCACCTAATTTATAGCCATGTTACACGGAGTATTTTTGTTCCAACCAAAGACATTTGAACTGATATACCATGCAATATTTCTGACAATTCAAAGAAACATTTCACTCACAACCGGCAATGGAACTTTTCATCATCAAGTAACCAACTCTCAATAGCAGAGCCAAGAGGATCAGTGTCATGACGAAAATGNCTTTCAACGGCAAGGATGCGAAAATCACGCCGAAGGGAATGACGACCAAAGCCAAGATCGGCAATAAAATGCAAAACATCTTCCTTCCAATCTGTTTTGAAGCAGGATAGAAAGTTGATCATTAGTTCTTATTATTCCCGATATTGCATGGTATATTGAGTGAATATTTAAAAAAAATTTAGTAGATTAAAAAATTAATCTAAAAAACCACGTTTTCAAAAAGCAAAAAATAACCTTAAACGTGGTGCGCATCTATTTCATTTGTATTTCACTTCTTCCCAACAATCTCCATGCGCACCACATTTAAGGTTATTTTTTGCTTTTTGAAAATGTGGTTTTTTAGATTAATTTTTTAATCTACTTAATGTTTTTGTGCTTTTTAGTCTTACTTGAAAAACATGGTTTTTTAGATTAATTTTTTAATCTACTATAATTATTTTATTCTTTTAAAAAATATTCTTATAATTTTTCTTTTCACAAAAGATTGCATTGTCATCAGTTTCATCCTGAAAGTTTCAGCTTGCTAGCTAGTGGGGAAGTGAGCAAAATTCGAGTTGCAAAATTTGATCCGGACAAACAAATGGACAAGAAAGCGAGTTAATAAAAACGTGTTAATTAAAATACTGTACTTGAACGTCAATAAGAGCCAATGAAAATAACTTTCAAGGAGCTGCTAAGAAAAACAGGGGGCATCCGAGTGTATGAAACTTTGCAAATCAAGTGAAAGTTTTAATTTGAATTCAAGAGAGACTTGCCAAAAAATATGAATTCATTCATCTGCATTAAACGATTCAACATTTCGGGTTGAAAATTCTTGATTACGTATGTCTTCACAATGTTATCAGAACAAGATGCCAATTAATTCTTCATTTTTGACAGGTTTTTTTTTTATCTGCCTGCTGTACGTTTAAAAGAATTTGAGTTTGAGGATTATCGTGAGAGTAAAAGGAGCCGGGATTTTACAGATATTATTTTTGTGTTTTTTCATTTCAAATGAAGTACAGCAGAATCCGGGGTTTTCAACTGAAAAAACCCGGATTCTGCGCCTGTCTAATTAATTATAATTTGTTTTCGGCTCAACAAACAATAAAGCAACAAAATTGTAAAATAATTGTTCAGTCGAACTTGAAATATTATCGCAGACATTTTGAAAATAATGCTTTTTTATTTCACGTGAGTTAAAATAATGCGAAGGCAGGTATAGAACTATTCTTAGGGGAAAAACCTTTCATTTACTTTATAAATGAAAAAATTACGAAAGAGAAATGTTCGGAACCATTAATTTTGAAAATTGTGCCTCTGTGCTATGCAAAGACTGCATATAAAATATCTCAAATCTGAAAATCTTCCAATAATTCATATTTCTACGGATCAAATCTTGGCAAAATTTAAATTCCTTGCTTGAATTAGAAGAGCTCCTGAACAGCAGGAAACTAGAATTTTTTTAAACCGCAAGCAAAAATTTTCCTTCCGAAGTAGTCGGGGTACAATTTCTGGGTTCGTCATTTGCAAAGATTATATAAGAGCTGTACAGTAATTGAATACTTTCTTCGTATTCTTGGCATGAGTTATTGCCTCTTGCTCGATATTTTATAGAACAGTTCGTGGTGACCTGGTGCTGAACATTTGTTCTTCATATTGTAAAAGACTCATTAAGACATTTCCATGTATTGATAAACCGAGAAAAATGATTCAAATAATTACCTGATCCAGAAGATGCAAATGCAAGCTCAATGAAAATTCTGGCAAGCTGCTATACAGCAACGCCGTCCGAAATGTAATCAAGATGAAAGTCAACCCAGCAAAAATCCGAACAAGTTCCTGATCCAGAAAAATGCAAAGAAGTAAAAAGATGCACACAATGACATCCAACCAGAGAGCCAGTTTGCACACACTTCTCCATCCATTTGATAAAATGTGTGCTATTGAGATGACCCCAAAGAACATGAGGCACACCCATGTCAAAAGGGGATCTCCAGTATCCGCTGGAAAATGTCGAAAAAAGGTGTTAATCTTCAATTTTTGCAAGCTTATATGTGAAACCCTAGGTTAACAAAGGCTTATCAGAAAAGAGCAAATTTTTTTTTTTGCAGGATAGACTCGCTGTCTCATTTAATTTATGTTTGGGTAATAAACACTGCTTATGGAACCATTTCAAGTGATTCATACACAAGACGTTCATGTTAATAAAAATTATATACAGGTGGTAACTTGCAATTTGACATTTCGCCATTTGAACACCCCAAAATTCAACTGTCAGGTTTGCTGGGATGTCAACTAGCAATTTGAACTCTTGCTTTGCAATTTGACCTCCAGCAGAGGGACTCAAAATGTCAAATTTAATGTAGAAAACATCAGAATTGACATTGTTTTGCAATTCAACTGCTTTGAAATTCAAACCTTACTCAGCAATTGATCACATTGTAGGGCACCACCTGTACATATTAACACCTTTTTCCATATATATGCAGTCTGTCAATAATCAATATGCAAATTGTTTTACAATCATTACAAAATATTGATGGAAATGGATTTTCACCTAATTTATAGCCATGTTACACGGAGTATTTTTGTTCCAACCAAAGACATTTGAACTAATATACCATGCAATATTTCTGACAATTCAAAGAAACATTTCACTCACAACCGGCAATGGAACTTTTCATCATCAAGTAACCAACTCTCAATAGCAGAGCCAAGAGGATCAGTGTCATGACGAAAATGTACAACCATCGACGGGTTTTGCACACGTGCCATTCCATCTGAATGAATGCTTCGACCAAGGGGTGGCAAATAATTGAATCAGAGTCTCTCTTTCCTGCGATCTTTTCCAGTAGTGCTGTCTCATTACCTGCGGGATTCATATTAAAAAATTTCAAATGTCGAAACCGGATTAATGAAAATTGTTGAATTGATTGAAGTACATATTTTCCCCTATTCAAGATAGTGGATTTAAAATAATCATTTGCAAGCGGCCACGTCAGAAAATAATATTGTCTCAAAGATGCAAAAATAAAGTGAGACCCCCACATGCGGACGCCTCGACATGGGGACAATTTGACATGGAGACGATTCAACATGGGGACATTTATTTTTTAACAGAAAAATCATAAAAAAAAGACCAGACATGAGGACATTGACTCAAGGACATTGCAGGATAAAATTCCAAAATAAATTTTAGGAAAATCGATTTTTATAAGGCTTAATTGCAAGAAACAGATGTTTCCAACCTAAGATCCATGCAAGAAAAATTCTTTGGTATTTTTCCCATCATTTTCCCATCCATTCAGCTAATTTTAAAAATGCCCTATAGCACAGAGGGACTTCCTTCTATAGCTCTCTTTGTGGCATGGATGTTATTTTTCCAGATGCCAACTTTTCAATTTACTGTACAGAGGTACACTATTCAATGTTCAAAATGTTCTTATTGGTTTGAAAATATATTCATTGAATCAAATTCAAGTGGAAAAATTTTTTTCATGACATCCTGAAGAAAATGTCTTCCAGGAAAACACCAATTAAAAATTATATAATGTACGTCTATGGGAAAACAAGATTTGACTTGGGGACAATCCAACATAGGGACACTCTTGATGCACCAATTATGTCTGCATCTGGGGGTCACACTGTAAATACTGAATGTGCTTTTGGCAAATGATTACAGTATTTGCTTTTCCTCCATTTGGCCCACCTTCTTTTGGGATGAGGATTTCGAAGTCCATGTGCATTTCCAAAGCCGGATCATACAATTTTTTGTCGCTTAACGTGATGCAGGAGTCCAGCGCCAATTTGAACATTTCTGGCGAAACGCTCAATAGTTGAGGACCAACGCAAATTTTGTTTTTGTTTGGGAGAGAAGCGTTTGCTCCAAAAACTAAGAGCTGAGAAACGGTGGTATGATTCCCAGATCGAGCAGCTAAATGTAATGCCGTATCCCCTGCAATAAAAGAGTATTAAGTAACACACGTTCTTTCATACCGAAATCCATAATAATTTATGAATCATGATCAACGCATGCATGAAAGAAAACGTATGAAACCTCACCGTTCGCATTATTCGGAATGTCTAAATTGATTTTTGGTTGGCGAATCAACAATTCCACGCATTTCTCAAATCTTGAACAAGATGGAACCCAGACTTGAGCTCCTCCTACGGCATCATGAAGAGCAGTGTTCCCACATTTTGTTTTCTGTGCATTCAAGATTGACTCCCTAACTTCAAGACTCTAGAATGAAACGGTAAGGAAGAAAAAGTCAGCATTGTAATATGTCGCAAAATGTGAATGACCAGTTACTGCTGGTTGCAAATGTTAAGACACTCATGCATGTTTGTGTGTTAAACACTGAATCGTTTGCTTTATGATCAATTTTTGGGGAGAAATACCAATGTTTTCTTCCCCTCTTTCCCATTTTTAATAAATCTGTGCGTTAATTGTTACTGGAATTTTAAACCCAACTCTTGGAGCAAAATGTGGAACCAGGTTTGGCCAACCCTTTTTTTCTTTTCATTCTTTTCTTGCTGCAGTGTAGTGCATCCAAAGCGTTGATGCATCCTTGAATGATGCAGAAGTGGGGGAAGAAAAAAGAAAAGGAAGAAAGTGGAGATTCGTACACTTTCTTTACTATTCACTGAAGACAGTGACAGACTTTCTTCAGTGCATTGTGACCCTAGTCCAGCACTAAAGAAAGTGTAAGATTTACTGTAGTCCGTTTAGTGCATTGTGCAGGTGGTCCCTTGCAATTTGACCTCCCAAAATTTGATTGTCCCACAATTTGACTGACAAATTTTGCGGGCAGGTTGACTTGCAATTCAATCTTTGCCTTGCAATTTGACCTCCTTCAGCCACTTTTCTAGCGTTTTTGTGGCTGTTCCTTAATTGTACACACTGGCTTGCAATTTGACTACTTTGCAATTGGACCCTATAGTCCTGCAATGGATTAACCCTTCTGCGGCTAAGTTGGACTCTTTTTGCAGATTTTTGTGGCACTCCAGAGTGGAATTAAAAAAACCCCAACAGTGTGTGCAGGGCAAAGTTGGGAAAAATCCTGGCATTTTTTTTATTTTCCACAGAAAAATTTCACCTGAAAACAAAAAAATGAAAGCTTCAAGGCTCGCTTTTTTTCCCTGGCCTTGTGTTGTTTCCCCATCATTCACAGATTAAATTTAAGCTTGAAAGCCAGGAGCCCAGGTTGGAGGTCAATATGGAAAAAGTCCAACTCAGGACTTTCCCAGCATTTCATTATCCCGGGAAAAAATCCGACTTTGCCCTCCCCCACCTAGCAGGGGTTGCATAACCTTGTGCAAAAATATAATGCACCCCCATCAGGAAAGAGTCTGACTTTGCCCTGGGATGGAAAGGAGGCTGCCGCCGTCCATCAAGGGTTAAGGTCAAATTGCACAGTACCATGTGTACAACATTTTCCTTTTATAGCTGGTTTTCAATTTGTTCATTTATGTTAAGAATCAAAGTTAATTAGAGATTTGGAGAGAACAAGGGCATAGTATTAGATCTGGAGGAGTGACAATTCAAGAATAAATGAAGCAAACAGCTATAACTAAGCAGAGTAAGTCAAAATAACTACAAATTATGTACAGTACTTTCCTGTTTTCTGTTAAATTGGTGTGACAACAAAGTGTCCCCACTTTTTTGAGAGCTTTGCAAAGCTGAAAAGCTTAGAAGCAGAGCAGAGGAGCTGGAAAACAAAAGACAACCTTATCCATCCACAGTATGTTAACCCTCAGATGGCAGAGGGTTCCTTGCTGTCCTCTGGAAAAGTTTGGTTTTCTTTTTTGGGTGAGGGGTATTTCAGATTGACTGAAGGTCACTGAAATGCACCAAGGTCGCAAGGCCTAGGTTATAAAAAATCTGGGTACAGAAAATCTTGATGTCTCAAGGAATCCCCAGTGTCAATCCAATGCTAGGAATGCATGAAAAAAATGCCACCAGGTGAGGATTTTACTTTTATTTTTGAGGCAATATATTCAGGGGAATTATAAAAAATACCTAACTTTTACCAGATTTGTGCATTGGTTAAAAAATCTGATTTTTCTAATTTGCAGTGCTCATATAGGTAAAAAAAATTTCCTACCATCCCAACTTTGCCATACAAGGCTAAATAGATGTTTCACTTCTTATGGTACCACACAAGGGTTATAACAAAAGTTCTTGGAGTAGCAATGAAAATGGCCTACAGTTGACCTGAAACAAATTTTTTCTTTAGGGAAAACATATTCTTTGGCACACACAATAACATCAGCCCTGTTTGACCATTTTTTTTTATTTTTTTCATAATTTACCCTGGCAGAGTTTTGCTCTCCACTCAAAAGATGAGGTGCCCTTTTTTGTTGTAACCCAGCTTTCCCCTCAGAATTTTTGAAATCAGCGTGACATTCTTTCTAAGGATTGCCTTCAGGTCATCCAAGGCAATTCCGCAATTTTCATCAAAAGCCGCCTTCACAGCTGCCACATTGGCCGCCACTTTGGCGGCTGTGAAGGCGGCTGTCCATGAAAATGGGGGAATGAAAATTTTTCATCCTGATCAACAGTCTCACCTCAATCTTCTTCAACAGCAAACCTAGACACTCTGGGTGCCCATTGGAGGCTGCACAATGAAGAGCACTCGCACCAGGAACAGGGTTTTCACATTTTATGGTTGGATCAGCACGCTTATCCAACAACGCCTTCACCACTTTATGCCGCCCATATTGACAGGCTAGCATCAGGGCATTGTACCCAAGGTGAGGTGCTGTCACTGCTGTGGCTCCCTCAGGCAATGGTATAATTTGGTCAATAATGTTGGACGCAATTTCCTGGTATTCCAGAATTTCTTCGTCAGTTTTGGAAGTATCTACGATTGCTTTGACTAGTGATAGTAGTGACGCATGGACTTCCATTTTTTGATGAAGAACACTTCTCGCGTGTGATGCAAGGGGCTCACAAAATTCTCGTCAACTTTTTCACTTTTTTCACCAAATGAACGGGCGACTTTGAGACAATTCTTTTCCAAAAAAAAAAGCAATATCGTCATTTCTTGATGAACATATCAGAAATTCTAGGAAAGTATCGATGTTTTGACGACCGTGAGCATGGAATGAAATATTTTTCCAAGGATTCAATTCAAATCAAAATATTGTCTGCGGCTGTCACAACGGAATCTCATAGACATTCCCTTTATTTCAAGTATATTATTTTGTTTTCGTTCCATTTTCAAGTTCCCAAACCAGCAGCAAGTGTAGAATAATTAAAAACACTTCGAACTCATGCATTTTACCGCAGGCGGTCTTCTTTCTAAAATATTGCACTTCGGTCCATATAATTTTCGCTAATTTCTTTCTTGTCTATGTTGGTGTAAGATCACTCCCATATTAATAAATTGCCGGTTTCACGTTCACAAAAAGAGATACAGTTTAATTTTTTGATTAAAACCCCGAACGCATTTCTGGAATATGCTCACTGAAAAAAGAAATTCTTCTATTCAAGAAAAATTCTTCAAATAGAATTGCTGCTCAGCCAAGAATTCCGCCAACAATAAAAATTTCTTTGAGCAATGTACAGTACTCAGGTTCTATTTCATTTCAGAACCTATACCCCACGAAGAAATTTCATTTCCGGAAACACAAGTCATGAAACAAGTTTCTTTTTCTTTCGATCAATTGTGTCACGAGTCTCACGGCAAATGTTTTTAGAGTTATCATATAAAGACTGTTATTCAGAAGATGACTAGCATGACACGTTTGAAGTTTGTGTGGAAAATCATTTCAGTTTGAAAGGCCTTCGCTATATGACGTAACACTTCACATATACTGTACGAGCTTTTTTCAGAAAAAGAAATATTTTTTCCTAAAAAAAAAAGTCGTGGCTTAGTCCGGAAGAACGCGCTGTCAAGATAAAAATTTCCGTTTAAAAAAAATTTAATCTTTCTTTTCCGTTTCCTTTCCAGAAGAGGAGCTACTGAAACACGAGTGCCAGCAGGGCAGCAATATGGAAGCGTCGCTGTGGCAACGTCGACGGGGTTCGTCGACGTTGCCACAGCGATGAGACTCGTCGTCATCGTCATCAACAATAACCTTCTTTCGGAGCTTTTGGATCTTTTTTTTTAAATGTTACAATCATAGCTGAGTCAGTTCCTGCTTGTTTATTTATTTTATGCTTCTATTTGATATCCTGGTGAACGCACAGAATCACGTCTGTGATTCATATAGTGAGATGTTTAAAAATCCTGGGAGGCAGTGCCAGGCATCTTCTTTTGCTTCAGTTGTACCTTTTTTTTTTCTTCCTGCATTCGCATTAACTTTACGGGCGTGATACTTTTCGCATTTTTTCGTGATAATTTGCACTTGAATAGAAGTGCTCTGACGAGAATGTAATATTTTCATGCAAGTATTTTTAACAATACTGCACACCAAAAATAAAGTCGAAGAGAACATTTCTTATTTTGGCGATCTGATTGTAGCAAGAAATTAAATCTCATATTTACGTTTTCTAGTGCACTTCGCGATTTTTCATGAGAATTCATATTCAAGGCAAGTCATTTTGCATAAATCAATGTGAATATCAATGAATGATTGAAAGTAGGAAATAATTTCGTTAACCAAGAAAAAAAATCGTAATTAAAAAAAAAGGTTTTTTTCCTGATCCCGGAAAAAGCAGCACAAGCTCATGAATTTTCGCCAAAATTTCCGTGCAACATTGAAGAATGCACATATGCGCTTCATGCCAAAAACCTTGACAATTTTCTGGATCAATGCACGACGAGCTTCTTGCTAAATAACCCTATTCGCTCACGTGCTATATTTGACGTCAAATACTTTCCACCATGATGGTCAATTTCAGACCACTGCTGCTATTTACTGAATTTATAAGTATGCTGTGCACCTGCATTGTGCTGTATGCATGGCACTCATGGAGGTCGTATGAATAACGCAATGAAAAATGCTAATAAAGAATTCAATTGAAGGAAAGAGTTCAAATGCCGAACATGAAAAAAAGAAGAGGATAATTTTCCATGATACAAGATGATGCAAAAAATCGAGCAATTCTTCACAATTTTCAAATTATCCATGAAATTCCAAATTTCCTTAATTTATGGAATTTATTTTGAGTTTTCTGATGTGTGCCATTATTTTATTTTATTTTTCGGTGAGATCAACGCGGTTTCATGCTAAAGAGCGTAAGCTGATGAAAAAAATGATTACCAAACGTGTTCTCTATCGTAAAGGAATCACACCATAATATTCCTTTCAAATTTTTCTACTTTTCCAATAATTGTTTGAATATTCAGCTCAGCTGTGAAGGTTCTTCCACAATAAAAAAAACTGCTATAAGGAATGTACGCAAAATATATATTTGTAGCAGACTTCAGTCATTAAATCACGGATAAATTAGATCCAATTCTTTGAAGTAATTCAACTCAGCTTCTAAATCAGCTAATACAGTACAGTATTTCGACACAAAAATTACGAGAGAAGTTCAAAAGCTTGCGTGCAGATTCCAGGCCGAGTTTCTTGCCAAATATCACCCAAAGAATATGAGGGACTCAAAATGGGAACCCGCGGAAGCAGACAAGCATTAGTAAAAATATGTGAAGCAAGATCTGTAAACATTCTCAGACAGCAATAAGTGCAGTGTTCATCTAAACAAGTTCTTCGACTGAATAACACAGCACGTCTTGAGCGAGTTGAACCTCTTATGAGTTTCAACTCCGACGATTCCAAATTCTTTTCCGGGAACAATTACTCAGTGTAAATTGCGTCAAAAAATTTAATAATAATTTGAACATACATTAAAAACTTCACATTGAATTCTATCCATGATTAACACATCATTGAGGCTATTCTTAAAATGCCATGAGTCTCATTTGAATAACACTAATCATATTTAATCTAAAAAAAAGAAATAATATTTAAATGTATACATATATTTTCTTCATACCCTCTTGGTTATTCCAAATACAACTTCTCCATCACCTCAACCTAATGCACGTCTTGTCTTGAACGGAAAAATAGAGTAACATCGAACATACTTTGATTATGATTTATGATATTCAGTTGACGCAAAAATCATATATTGTATATTCTGAAAATATGTCAACAAAAACCAATCGTTGCCATAGGCAATTTTTGAAGGGCGACCCTTTGAATTGACCAATATGTTCCCTTGGCATGACCTGCAATGATGACAAAGGACAAACCCACTATAATAAAATGAAGGTCACCTTTTTCCAGCTTGAGTTTCATATTTGGCACATCCTTGTGATGTTATACAGTCAACATGGATGTACCCAGCAAATAATTTGGCCATTGCAACCTGTGTTGCAAAGCCATTGGCAAGTCATTGGGATCCAAATGTTGGGCTAACAGCCATTTGGTCACTGCCCAACAACTGAGAACAGGCATTCCCCCAAACATTTGCCAATGCATGCTAGCTTGCATTGGGAACCCATTCTGGCATGCATTGGGGATGTTCCCGTAAGCATTGGCCAATGCATGCTGGCTTGCATTGGGAACCCATTCAGACATGGATTGGCCAACATTTGGGGGAATGTCCCCCAATAAAAGCATCCCCCCATGTCTGAAAGCAGTAGAAAAAGATAAACAAATTCCCATTAAATTGCTGCTGTTTACTTCTTTATTTTGCCTTCTTTGTGTTATACTCTTTCCTCTTTCATCTCTGTGTGCTTTCTGTTCACAATATTCTTTCTTGCTGCTGCTCCTTTGCTTTGAATCTGCTGTCCTGATGATGCTCCTGGGTTTTGAACTGAGGCCATCTGAGTGAGAGTCTGTCACGGACACATCTAGCTATGCACTCACAAGCTAGGTACAATGCAAATACTTCTGCTATTTATACTAAAATGAGGTATTATCAGATTAATTTAGAAAATTAGGATCTGGTGTGCTTTTGAGGTGTAAAAAGAGTTCAGGAAATCATTCTATGTGTAAAAAAACCTCAGCAAAATTTCCATCATAAAAAATCTGACCTTTTTTATTTTTACCTTGATGCTGAAATATTTCTTGAAATATTTTATCTGAAAAACAATTCTGTTGATTAATGAACATTTTCAGCAATGTTCAATATTAATTTACTGTAACAAATGCAGAAACAAATACATTATTGGAGCTGGATCATCCAGCTCCAAATAATTGCAATAAACTGTTAAAAAATAAATCAATATCAAAAATGTTTCCCAAACTTTGAAGGTCTGTAAAAAGTTCCCTAATTAAGATGGAAGGGCATTTAAAAAAGGAAATATTCCTTGAAACAAGGCCTTTCTTGCTCTCTTCTTATAATGAACAATGTGGGAACAATGTTCAAGTGAACATTGTGTGGAACAAATGATCTTGAGCAAATATTTAACATATGCATCAGTTATACTTCATTTAGTCCAATTTTTTTAAGGTATGAATTACAAAGTTATTTGAACCAGTTTTCATGTCAAAATTAGGTTGTTGTTGTTGCGTGTGTAAAGTTGTGTTGACAACGGGTATAGCATTTCATATTTGCTTTTACCTTACTTCATGACAGAAAAGATACCTTTCATACTTTGAATTTATTTTGTTGGAGAATTGGCACAGATGAGACATCAGATTTTATTTTTGACCGGTTTTCAGACAAAAATTAGCACAACAATCAACTTGAATCAGGCCTGATATTTCTGATGGAATCTTCAAAAATAAATTTTGTTCATGTACAGTCACAGAAAAATCAACTTATTGGAATTTTCCATTGGGTCTCACAGATTCAGCACAATAATTGACCAGTTCAAGGTTCAGGATTAGACTGTGTTTCCAAGCAATAATTTTCATGCTTTCATGACAACTTCATTATAAGTATGTGAAAAAATGGAAGTTGAAAGTCTTGTATCATAGCAACAGCAACAAGAAACCTGCTGTTGCTATGATACAGTAGGTGATACAGTACCAAACTTAGGATATAAATCGATCACACACACATATAAGCCACAAATAAAAAAAGTGATCAAACAAACCTGATCTTAGCCAATAAATCAAAAAATGAATCCAGCACACTGTAACAAAGATGTATGGCATGTTCATCGTCCCATAGATGGAAATCATTTTGAGAAGAAATAAATAAACCACAGGAATGCTGCTGGTTTTTTTTTCTCTCGTCGGCATTCGACCGAATCCGCGATGTATTTCTGCATGCCTTCTCAAACTGCCATTTATATAGAGACACAACAAAGTTTTCATCCAGGATATGGAACTCTTCTCTTCCGCAGTCCCTCATGTTTTCACCAGTCCCTGTCACAAAAACGTTTTCCTCAAAACCATCATCATTCCTTGCCCATCATGTTTTCCGTCGAAATACTCGTCAATCTTTCCTTTCCCCCAAAGTTACAGAGACACGTACACACAAAGGGATTTTTTTAGAGGAAATCCGCGGAGAAAACAAAAAACTTTGAAGAAAGCCGCGATGATGAAAGACTGTGAGTCAGCCAAAGTTTTCTTTCGCTTTTTTTTTGCATCATTCCGGAAAAGCCATGAAAAATCAGCTCGAGTTTTGTTTTTTCCGCTCTCGGTAACTCTTCTCCACCATTTAAGAAAAAATTAGGTTGACTCGAATGAAATTTTTGTTGAAATCAGAAAAGGAGAGAGACAATATGATAATACACGCGACATTAAACTCTTTCACCTTTTGACTAGATAGGCTTATACATTGTTATTCTTTTTTTAAGCTAAAAGCTATGAGATACACATGGTTTTTTTTTTTAGAGACTCTTTTTTTCAGCGAAAACGAATCTTAACTTTTCCTCTCTTCCACTCTCTTCTTTCTATAGGAATGGTTTTCTCAATTTCTAAGCCGTCGGAATAATTCCTATACACATGGTTTTTTTTTTTAGAGACTCTTTTTTTCAGCGAAAACGAATCTTAACTTTTCCTCTCTTCCACTCTCTTCTTTCTATAGGAATGGTTTTCTCAATTTCTAAGCCGTCGGAATAATTCCTATAGCGAGTTTTTGAGGCTCGGAAATGAAAAATATATAGACGTCGGCTGGGTGTTGCTTCCAGTGTGTTCTTTTCTTTTTTTTTCCCCTTTGTTTCTTCCACTTGTTCTTCTTCTTCTTCTAATAGTTTTCTTTCCTTTCTTTTTTTCTCTGTATTCATGGTTGATGCTGGAGAGACGAATTTAGGTGAGAATAAGCGGATCACTTGTGCTTGGCCTCGTGGGCTTTCTTGACGATGGCGAGTTTGGAGTGCGGATCCGGGGTCGGGAGGTTGGTGTAAGGGGCGTCACGGGTTCCGTGCAACATCAGGGTCCACTCCTTCACGAACCCGTGTCTGGGTTCCTTGTCCACGAATTCCAGCTGTTGCGTTAAGATTTGCGTGAATGAGAACTTCATTTGCTGCAATTTCCATCAAGAAAGAAAGAAAAAACTGCTGATGCGTATAATGATGAATAAACATGTTTTGGTGCTGAAAGTTGATTGCCGGAATCCCAGACAACTTTTCTGAGCATCAAGTGTCCATTGGGTCCCAGACAAAGGAATTGAATTGTGCAGTCATCAGAATGCAAGTTTTGAATAAGAACTCAAAATCTTTTCAGAGGAGTTCATTCTCCTCGCGAAGATCATCAATTGGCTTTTAATGAAATGGTTGGAAACTTATTGGAATGGCAGAATCAATTGTAGGATGATTGTTACGTTGGTTAGTGGGTTCAGAAGAATGTATATAAGGTAATTTTAAGTTAAAAGGCCCTTTAACACAATATTCTTACTTTTTGTCTCAAAGAGGAATGGAGGCTTTTATACCCAGGTGCTCAGACTGGCTCAGAATTGGCCAATTGTAGTAAAATTGAGAAAGTATTGACCGCTTCTTGGCCTTGGGTGAGGCTGTCACTCAGAACGTTTTTGTTCTAAAACCGTTCCGAGTGACCGGAACTCTAGGTTGGTCAAAAGAACCGGTCAACCCCGACCTACGTCGTCGACGTGACGAAACCCTGTACGAACTGTAGTTCGTAAGATAAGAAAGGAATTGGCAAAATTTCTTGGAATAGACAGAAGAAAACTTGTTTGAAGTATATAAACTGCATGGGAAATTTATCTTTTCAGAAATATCTCCAATATATGCTTAATACGTATGAACTTTTTCATTTCAAGACACGTATAGAGGGGTTCTTCAAGAGAAAGTCTTATTCTACCTTGGTATAGTTCGACCATGCCAAGAGTCATCCAAGAGACGGGTACGTATAACCTCTTCGTATACTGATATTCTTCCAGATATGCATATATCTACTGTCTTGTAAGACCATATGCTTCAGAAACATATCAATGAAACATCTAATAGGGGTTGCAAACAGTTGCCAGGATGCCACAACACGTTCTAGGTGTCAGGAATAAAAACCCAACAAATAAAGATTTGGGTAGTGAACCTTATTTGAAAGAGAAATTGAGTATGAAAGTTTGAATGAAACTCAGGAATTCGGTCGGGCTGCGACCGGGGTGAGAACACCCTATTATAACGTTGATATATTCATAGAAAGCAACGATTGACACTCAAATGAAATCGCTTGCAAAGTCTTGGATGAACCACACGCTTGAGAGGTAGAAACCGGACTGACATGTTTATTGTTATTTTGGAGAACAGGAAAACAGTCCTACAAGGACGTGAAAGTAGGATTAGCAGAGAAATGCAGCCTTGGAGGCTTCCGTAAGTTACGTGAGAACCGAAGTTTTCCGAGGTTCTCATGGAAAGTGGAATTTGTCCTCAAGGACGAGAATTCGGGTTCTCAATCTGGCTTTTCTAAAGATAGAACTAAAAAATTTGCGACAAAACCCCCCCCTTCTGTTTCAGAGAATCGAGTTTGTTGGTTCGAAGAAACAGAAGGAAGTTGCAACCTTTATGCTGATTTACTGTTTTTAGTCTTTTACATTTACTGAGTTATTTACAGGGAGGGGAAAAGATTGAGCAAAAAACGGCTTCTCACGAAAAACAGGGCAATAAAGTAATAGAGGAACAAGGCAGAACAGTTCTGGCGGAACAAGGCAATAAAAGTGTTCTCGCGAAAAATCGGTGTCGACTTCGATGCAGCTGTTTGGTTGTGACGTCACCAACAGGGGTCGTCTTCGGTGTGCCAACATTTTGACGGGTCTTCAGTCTTCCTGTGTCCATCTTGCGAGTCGGAGGTGCTGACGATCAGCGGAGGTTTCTTTGGCAGTGATTGACTGATTTTAGGTATTTGTAAAAGATTTGAAATTGAAGACCGATTGGTCAGATTACTTTTAACTTTTGAGAGCTGATCAGGCTCGTAGGTTGGTGAAGTTCGAACTGGTAATTTTGACAAATTGGTTCGCGATAGATTTGATTCCCACACTTGGGACGTTTGATTCGCATGCTTTCTTGTTGGTTGTTTCACACTTGAGTGATAGATTTGATTAGGTTAGATTCACGTTTTTGGTTTTGGTTGAATAGCTTGGCCACATATAGATTGATTCCGTTTGGTTTTTAGATTCATCAAGTTGATTGCGTGAGCTTCTTTGTCGTTCGTTAGTGATAGATTTGATTAGGTTAGGTTCACGTTTTTGGTTTTGGTTGAATAGCTTGGCCACATATAGATTGATTCCGTTTGGTTTTTAGATTCATCAAATTGATTGCGTGAGCTTCTTTGTCGTTCGTCGGTTTTGAGAGAGAGAATCAGTTCAGTTTTTGATATCTTTGAGAGGTACTGAAACTTCGATATGGAATCCCATGGTCAAGGTGAGTACTTCTTTCTGTTGTCTTGAAGACGTGTTCTTTGAAATTTTGGTTCTTCTAGATTTGAATTCCAATGATTCCGGGTCTCAGGGATCGTTAATGATAGATGACTCAAATTCTCCTCAAAGTGTTAACGGTAAGAGTTCGCGAGTTGATAAAAAGTGAATCAATTATCCTAGAAGATACATTTTGTGTTTGTAATGATTTTCAGAGAGTGAGGACGTCGTCATGGAACCGTTCCAGAGTGATGTGAATGAGTCGATGATTCCTTTGCATCTAAGAGGGAGATCAGGAGTTCTTCGGGATCTAAATTCCTCAGAATGGGAGAGCTTGCTTGATCTTGCAGGAATGGTTAAAAAACGTAGTGTCTCAAATATTGCTAAACGTGGACTCGAGTCTGAGATAGTGGAGTCTGAAAGGGAGCTTTCTAAACATCGATCCAAATTGGAGGCTTTGCGATCCTCTGTAAAAGATCTTGAAGAAGAGAAGTTAAACTTGGAGGAGCACAAAAAGATCGCTGCTGCTCAAAGGGAAATGGCATCTGTTGCCTCAAAGGAAGCTGATTTAAGTGCTTTGGAGTTTTTGGGGAGTATAAAACGCAAGACTTCAGGGGATTTAGCATCAATTCTTTTAAGATTGCAAGGATTGAGTGACATTTGGTTGGAGGAAGGTTCGGCTTGTAAGGTTTTCCAGGAAGGTAATTAATGTGATTTTAAGTTTAAGATTAAATGCTAGTCATTAATTTGAAATTTTGGTTCTTGACAGAGGACGTCTGGATGCTTCAGCTGGGAGGTGGAAAAGACAAGATCACCATTCGAGTTGCAAAACTTGAGAAACTAATGGGTCGATTTGTGAAAGAACATAAGGTTCCTGGGGTACGTCCGCCATCTCAAACGCCGGTGGTCCCAAAGGTTTCATCTTTAATTTCTCCTGGACCTCTGAGGTCGATCTTAAAAACAATTGAGCAATCTTCCGTTGCATTGACTTCTGGAGTGAAAAGAGTGAGGGCTGAAGTTTCGACAGAAATTTCGGACAAGTCTTTACAAGACGTTAAGGTTTTTGGGGTGAAAAGAGCAGCGTTGCCTCAACCTAATGTTCCAGATTCGTTAAAATGAAGAAAACTTTGAGAAAACCCTAAATTCTTTCTGGGAGGGCTTACTGATGGTTAGTACTTAATCTTGGAATTTGTAAAAGGTTTTCTAGTCTAAATTGTTGATTCTATTTTATGTGTAGAGAATTTGGCTAAGATCATGGAAGGAAAACAATTTGTCCCGAAGGATCCAATAAGTTTCCGCAGGAATGTAGCTCAAAGACTTGGATTAACGGAAGAGCATTTGGAAAGAATCGATTCTATACAACTTCCAGTGCCTGGATGTATAGTTCAAGATTGGCTGTACAGCACCCCAGAGATGTCTAGAATCCCAGATGATATAGTTCCAGATGAGTCTAATCCTAAAGTCATTGTAATTGGGATAAACTGAAGGGGAAATTCATGTCTTTTCAGACGCCAGTGGATCTGCACTAGGAGCCGCAATATATTATTTGTCAAGAAGTGATACTGAAACCGAAACATCAATTTTACTGGGAAAATCCAAATTAGTTCCCTTAAAATCCAAAAAGGACAATCCTAAAAAGAAAACGGGAAATCAACTGGACCCTAGAGTAAAAATAAACCGTTTAGAACTTACCGCAGCATGTTTAGCTGTGGCTCTTCTCCAAGAAGTCATTAAATCCTTAGTAGGATTCAAATTCAATGTTTTCTTTTGGACAGACTCGGAAGTCCTATACTAAATTGGCTTAGAGAACTGAAACCAGGTACGATTCTTTACATTAGAGACAGAATCTCTATGTTACTTGAATTTTCAAACATCTCCCAATGGAGACACGTGCCCGGAAAGGACAACCCTGCAGATTTAGCTTCTAGAGGATGCAACGCTGAAACGCTAATCAACTCCAAACTCTGGTGGCATGGACCCATCTGGTTACAAAATAAATCAGACTGGCCCCTTCAGCGAATCTCTCTTTTATCTTGTAGAATCTCCATCAAACCTGAAACCAATTGGGAAGACATAAGGAAAACTCTAATTAAAGCCCTATCAGGATCCTCCTCTTGGGAAACTCTAATCCATCGGATGGTAGGTTGGAAAAAGATCACCCTATATTTCAAAGAGAGAGCTCAACGAAGAACGAGAGGAGCCAAGCGAGCCTTGAATGGTGAATCGAAAATACAAAACTTACTAAATGAAAGAACTACAAATAAAATGAGAAAGGAAGCTCAAATTGAAATCTTTCAAATCATTCAAAATATTTATGCCCATGAAGAAGTCGAAAGCTTAAAAAACAACAATCCAATTAAACTCAAACCAGATCTTCAATGGAATACTGAATTCAATCTAATAGAATCTACCAGCAGACAAGGAGAAAAAACAAATTCTAAACTTAGCAAAACCAACGCCATAAGAAAAACTCTTATCTACATTCCAATTCCAAAAGGAAAACAAAACACAGATGCCTTGAAAGCTCTATTTAGAAGTTACCATGAAAAGCTTGGACACTCATCCTCCTCAGTCACTTTAAGTGCACTTCACAAAACCTTTTGGATTCCTAAAGGAAGAAAAATAGCTAGAGAAGTAAGAACATCATGCAACTGGTGCAAGAGATTTGACTCTAAACCTTTCTCTGTCCCACCTGCTCCTCTTCCAGAATATAGATACCATGGTTCTATCCCATTCAAAGCAGTAGGAATAGATTTTGTGGGACCTCTAATTTCCCTTGAAGTTACTAGAAAGATAGAAGGAAAACCTAAAGTTACAATTCCAGCCCTAAAGATCTCTATTTGTGTTTTCTCTTGCCCTCTTGTCAGAGCCATAGACCTTCAAGCAGTTCAAGACCTAACAATCAAATCCTTCATTGGAGCATACGAAACCTTTTGTCATAAGCAAAACGTCGAGCCTGAAATTTTAGTCTCAGATAACGCAGCAACCTTTAGAGCAGCCTGGCCCATGCTTCTTAAAGCCCAAGAACACAAACTAAAAGTCAAACTTAAAAATGCAGAATGGCATTTTAATGCAAGCAGAGCTCCTTGGTGGGGGGGTTTTTACGAAAGGCATATGAGCATGATAAAGGAAAGGTTAGCTAGATCCTTTAGAGGAATTGCATTTGATAACTGGAATTCTCTTCTATCCGTAGTAGCTCAAATTGAGAACATGGTCAATAACAAACCTCTAACCTATCTATTCTCAGAAAGAGAATCTCCCATGCCAGTAACTCCATCCATGTTTATTAACCCTCATCAAGGAGATTGGGAATTAAATCCCTTCCTTTATGGACCTGAACCATTGAAGTTTCTAGGAATTACTGACAAAGACAGACTTTCAGAAAATGCTGTTAGAAGAATAGAAATCTCTGAAAGAGTGTGGACCAATTTCTACGAAGGATACCTATCAAACCTACGAAAATTCAATACAAAAACCGGAAAGAAAACCAACCCTTTAGAACCTAAAGTTGGTCAAATTGTTCTCCTAAAACCTAACATGATTAATGCCAATTCCCCTCTGCACAAACTTAAATGGAAATTAGCTAGAATCATCAATGTTTACAAAAGCAAAAGAGACGGGAAAATTAGAGTTGTAGACATTATCACTACTTCCCTCGCAGGGGGGGCCAAAAAATCTGAACCCACTGTCTTAAAAAATCAGGCAATTCAAAACCTTATCCCTCTAGAAACAGAAGTATAACAAGTAGATAATGAATTCTTAAAGAACATTGCAGTCATGAAAATTCAAGCTGTGGGTGACTTTTTTAAGAAACTAGAATAAACGTAATGAAACTTCTGCCTTTCCTAGAGCTATTTTTGTTTTAGAAGCTCCTAAAGAGGAGTGTTGAACGGGTTACGTAGGGTCCTAAAGGACAGACAATAAAAATAAAAAACCAAAATTCTCAAATTAGATCAGATCATTTATTTTTTACAAACCAAAATCAACCGAGCCACAAACCAAAATCAACCGAGCTTCAAACCAAAATCAACCGAGTCACAAACCAAAATCAACCAAGTCACGAACCAAAATCAACCAAGCTTCAAACCAAAATCAACCGAAATGAATCAAAATCAACAAAGTGAGCAAATCAATCAAAAACAAAGTATCAACCATATCAAAATACAAAAACGAGAATCAATTCACAACCTTAAAAAGAAAAGGGGGGGAAACCAATCTGTACTTTCAACATAATTCAAGATTCCTTCCATCCGAGTACATAGGGCCTCCCTCTCCAACCAACCAAAATCCGGCCTCCGTTTTCGTAATAACTATCTTTATCAAATTAAACCAAAATCAACCGAGCTTCAAACCAAAATCAACCGAGTCACGAACCAAAATCAACCGAGTCATGAATCAAAAACGACCGAGACATGAATCAAACCAACCGAAACGAATCAAAATCAACAAGTGAGCAAATCAATCAAAAACAAGTGTCAACCATATCAAAATACGAAAACGAGAATCAATTCACAACCTTAAAAAGAAAGGGGGGGAAAATCAATCTGTACTTTCAACATAGTTCAAGATTCATTCCATCCGAGTACATAGGGCCTCCCTCTCCAACCAACCAAAATCCGGCCTCTGTTTTCGTAATAACTATTTTTATCAAATCAGTATTTTTAACCTTCACTTTTGCCCCAACAACGATTCTTCCGGAATGAGTATCCTTAATCTTGAAACTTGACTTCTCCGCAGTAGACGACTTGTAGCTTCCACGAATATACTCCAATGAAAAGCACTCATCGATGATCCCACACCGATAAATCCTCTGCAAGCTGAAAGACACATAAAACCCTTTGAAGCCTCTTATTCACCCTCTCTATAAAAGCTCTCAAATACCTCACAAATGGATCAACCATTAATGGAATTCCCTGAGCTCTAGGAACGCTTCCATAAGGAACTCCAGAACAATGCTCCATCAACTGAGCATGACAATGATGTTTATGGTCTAATATAAATCCTCTGCAAGCTGAAAGACACATAAAACCTTTTGAAGCCTCTTATTCACCTTCTCTATAAAAGCTTTCAAATACCTCACAAATGGATCAACCATTAATGGAATTCCCTGAGCTCTAGGAACGCTTCCATAAGGAACTCCAGAACAATGCTCCATCAACTGAGCATGACAATGATGTTTATGGTCTAATCGAGGAGATATGCCACATGAGGCAGTACCATCGTCGTTCCACATAGGACACTGACCAGAACAAGACGGAACCCGTTGCCAAACTTTTGATGGATAATCCAACGACAAACCAAACTGAACTACAATCGCATGATCTGTGGCAAAAGCCAAATAGGCTCAAATCTGCATGTGCCCAAAGGCTCCTTCTAGAGTTGTTCGTTTTATGTACTTCCTCAATCTCTCCATAGGAGTGAGCATTACAATAAATCCTGGACCACCCTTTCCATCAGTCATTAAAGTTCCAGTCACCTTAGATAATCTTTCTATCATCTCATACTGCATGGCATAAGCCACTTCCAATCTAGATTCCTTTTCGACATACCTATTTCCATCAGGATACTGCAATGGAAAAGCTGGAAACCCATCCTCAGCATAAAGTAACTCCTTTGGCAAAAATGCTCGAGACTTCAACTGGTCTTCTTCTTCCTTCTTATATTGAGATTTCGGAGGAGCAGAGGCTCCTATATAAAACACCTGACACTTAAAAGCTCTAGCTAATCTTCCCAAATATTCAAACAACTTCTCAAGAAATCCATCAAAAGTCTGGAAATCTAAGTCCGTCTGTCGCCTGACAATCTCCTTAATATCGTTTGTGCCGATCCAGATATAGACTTGGTTGAATTGGAAACCCTCCTTTAGCTTGAGATCGTAATAGATCATATCTCTCAATTCCTCAGGAGAAAACGATTGTCCATATTCGTTTGTGCCGATCCGGATATAGACTTGGTTGAATTGGAAACCCTCCTTTAGCTTGAGATCGTAATAGATCATATCTCTCAATTCCTCAGGAGAAAACGATTGTCCATACTTAAACGCCAACCCACACACTGAGTACTAAAAGAAAAACCAAATATTGATTAACAACTCAAAATCAAAACTTCTAAAAAACTCAAACCTGATAAAGCGAAACGGGGAGACCAGCAAAAAGATGTGAAAAATCGAAAACGGGTTTTTGAGTACATTTTTCGGCTCTGACATGACCGACAAACGTCTCCTTTTCTCCACCAAGTCGAATATAGGAGGTCAAAGATGTCCCAATTACAATGACTTTAGGATTAGACTCATCTGGAACTATATCATCTGGGATTCTAGACATCTCCGGGGTGCTGTACAGCCAATCTTGAACTATACATCCAGGCACTGGAAGTTGTATAGAATCGATTCTTTCCAAATGCTCTTCCGTTAATCCAAGTCTTCTAGCTACATTTCTGCGGAAACTTATTGGATCCTTTGGGACAAATTGTTTTCCTTCCATGATCTTAGCCAAATTCTCTACACATAAAATAAAATCAACAATTTAGACTAGAAAACCTTTTACAAATTCCAAGATTAAGTACTAACCATCAGTAAGCCCTCCCGGAAAGAATTTAGGGTTTTCTCGAAGTTTTCTTTGTTTTAACGAATCTGGAACATTAGGTTGAGGCAACGCTGCTCTTTTCACCCCAAAAACCTTAACGTCTTGCAAAGACTTGTCCGAAATTTCTGTCGAAACTTCAGCCCTCACTCTTTTCACTCCAGAAGTCGATGCAACAGAAGATTGCTCAATTGTCTTTAAGATCGACCTCAGAGGTCCAGGAGAAATTAAAGATGAAACCTTTGGGACCACCAGCGTTTGAGATGGTGGACGTACCCCAGGAACCTTATGTTCTTTCACAAATTGACCCATTAGTTTTTCAAGTTTTGCAACTCGAATGGTGATCTTGTCTTTTCCACCTCCCAGCTGAAGCATCCAGACGTCCTCTGTCAAGAACCAAAATTTTCAAATTAATGACTAGCATTTAATCTTAAACTTAAATTATATTAATTACCTTCTTGGAAAACCTTACAAGCTGAACCTTCCTCCAACCAAATGTCACTCAATCCTTGCAATCTTAAAAGAATTGATGCTAAATCCCCTGAAGTCTTGCGTTTTATACTTCCCAAAAACTCAAAAGCACTTAAATCAGCTTCCTTTGAGGCAACAGATGCCATCTCCCTCTGAGCAGCAGCAATCTTTTTGTGCTCCTCCAAGTTCGTATTTTCTTCTTCAAGATCTTTCACAGAGGATTGCAAAGCCTCCAATTTAGATCGATGTTTAGAAAGTTCCTTTTCAGATTCCACTATCTCAGACTCGAGCCCACGTTTAGCAATATTTGAGATACTACGCTTTTTAACCATTCCCGCAAGATCAAGCAAGCTCTCCCATTCTGAGGAATTTAGATCCCGAAGAACTCCTGATCTCCCTCTTAGATGTAAAGGAATCATCGATTCATTCACATCACTCTGGAACGGTTCCATGACGACGTCCTCATTCTCTGAAAATCATTACAAACACAAAATGTATCCTCTAGGATAATTGATTCACTTTTTATCAACTCGCGAACTCTTACCGCTAACACTTCGAGGAGAATTTGAGTCATCTATCATTAACGGTCCCTGAGACCCGGAATCATTGGAATTCAAATCTAAAAGAACCAAAATTTCAAAGAACATGTCTTCAAGTCAACAGAAAATAAGTACTCACCTTGACCATGGGATTCCATATTGACGTTTCAGTACCTCTCAAAGATATCAAAACTGAACTGATTCTCTTCCTCAAAACTGACGAACGACAAAGAAGCTCACGCAATCAACTTGATGAATCTAAAACCAAACGGAATCAATCTATATGTGGCCAAGCTATTCAACCAAAACCAAAAACGTGAATCTAACCTAATCAAATCTATCACTCAAGTGTGAAACAACCAACAAGAAAGCATGCAAATCAAACGTCCCAAGTGTGGGAATCAAATCTATCGCGAACCAATTTGTCAAAATTACCAGTTCGAACTTCACCAACCTACGAGCCTGATCAGCTCTCAAAAGTTACAAGTAATCTGACCAATCGGTCTTCAATTTCAAATCCTTTACAAATACCTAAAATTAGTCAATCACTGCTAAAAGAGACCTCCGCCGATTGTCAGTACCTCCAACTCGCAAGATGGACACGGAAAGACTGAAGACCCGTCAAAATGTTGGCACTCCGAAGACGACCCCTGTTGGTGACGTCACGACCAAACAGCTGCATCAAAGTCAACACCGATTTTCGCGAGAACACTTTTATTGCCTTGTTCCGCCAGAACTGTATTGCCTTGTTCCTCTATTACTTTATTGCCCTGTTTTTTGTGAGAAGCTGTTTTTGCTCGCTCTTTTCCCCTCCCTGTAAATAACTCAGTAAATGTAAAAGACTAAAAACAGTAAATCAGCATAAAGGTCGCGACTTCCTTCTGTTTCTTCGAACCGACAAAACTCGATTATCTGATGAACTTCACCAACCTACGAGCCTGATCAGCTCTCAAAAGTTACAAGTAATCTGACCAATCGGTCTTCAATTTCAAATCCTTTACAAATACCTAAAATCAGTCAATCACTGCCAAAAGAAACCTTCGCCGATCGTCAGCACCTCCGACTTGCAAGATGGACACGGGAAGACTGAAGACCCGTCAAAATGTCGGCACACCAAAGACAACCCCTGTTGGTGACGTCACGACCAAACAGCTGCATCGAAGTCGACACCAAATTTTCGCAAGAACACTTTTATTGCCTTGTTCCGCCAGAACTGTTCTGTTTTGTTCCTCTATTACTTTATTGCCCTGTTTTTCGTGAGAAGCCGTTCTTTGCTCAATCTTTTTCCCTCCCTGTAAATAACTCAGTAAATGTAAAAGACTAAAAACAGTAAATCAGCATAAAGGTCGCGACTTNCTTTTCCCCTCCCTGTAAATAACTCAGTAAATGTAAAAGACTAAAAACAGTAAATCAGCATAAAGGTCGCGACTTCCTTCTGTTTCTTCGAACCGACAAAACTCGATTCTCTGAAACAGAAGGGGGGGGGTTTTGTCGCGAATTTTTTAGTCCTATTTTTAGAAAAGCCAGATTGAGAACCCGAATTCTTGTCCTTGAGGACAAATTCCACTTTCCGTGAGAACCTCGGGAAACCTTGGTTCTCACGTAACTTACGGAAGCCTCCAAGGCTGCATTTCTCTGCTAATCCTACTTTCTCATCCTTGTAGGACTGTTTTCCTGTTCTCCAAAATAACAATAATCATTACAGTCTGGTTTCTGCTTCTCAAGCGTGCGGTTCATCCAAGACTTTGCAAGCGATTTCATTGAGTGTCAATCTTTGCTTTCTACAAATATATCAACGTTATAATAGGGTGTTCTCACCCCGGTCGTAGCCCGACCAAATTCCTGAGTTTCATTCAAACTTCCATCCTCAAATTCTCTTTTAAATAAGGTTCACTACTCAAATCTTCATTTGTTGGGTTTATTCCTGACACCAAGGACATGTTTCATTGTTTTACAGTTGTACCTCATACTTCTAATGTAATTTGTTCCAGAGCTGCATTTGTAGTACAATTCATTTGTACTATGAATCATAATTTCCAATTGACTTCTATGTGAAATCAATGGTTTTTTCCAAAATTTTCCAAAAGTGCATAAAACAGAGCATCAAAATTTATGCAAACATGTTTAAAAATTAATGTGAACATGGATGTAGGAACTTGATGTAAACAGAGATTCCATCTGTACCACAGGAGTCTCTGTACCAATAATCTGAAGGTTCTATACAAGACAATTATCTCTGCAACAAATTTGTTCAGGTCTTCTGATTTTTTTGGTTCAGCAACTCCACCTATAACACAATAAATTGTGTCACAATGAATCTTCAGCAAATTGTGTTGAAATGAATCCTGTTCAAATGAAACGAATGATTGTGTTACAAAATTCTCATGTTACAGTAGGTCTTATTGCTTTAAACATTTTTTCAATGAATATTGTTGAAAATACATAGAATTTCCTCACAGTCAATTTGTTAATCAAGAATCTCAATCCAACAAATCTTGTCACAACAGACTTTGTTATAGTAACCTGTGTTTCAACAAACTGCGTATAAAAATATTGCCGTGGTAAAGTTTTTGGGAAGTTTTTCATTGCATCAAATTGCTGTTACCAATAAATATATCTTTAACGCTATACTGTTGTAAAACAACCGTGAATCATTTCATACACGCATAAAAATTTGAATAAGCTGCTTTTCTATTTGAATAATTCAGAAGGACATTCAACTCAATGGACTCTTTGAGTGTAATGTTATGTAGAGGTATATGAGTAACTTTTTGTTAGCTGTATCTATGTAATGCCTGATATACAGTTGATTCCTGCACAATGCACCGCCTGCATATCAGATTTTTGCACAATGGACCACCTCTGCAAGTGGATTCCTCCCATGCAACAGAATAAATCTGCTCAACAAACTTCTGTTGGTTTGAAATTGATGGTAAAAAATAAAAATTTTAAGATTTTAATAATTTATTTCACATCACAGACTTCTCACACAAAAGACTAGTCTATTGCATAAATTTAGTATGTTGCACAGGGGTTGACTGTATGTGCATCAATTGATGGTTGAATGTTTTTGCTTTATTTTTTGAATATGCTGTAGATAGTAGAATCTTGTTACCCTAAACTTCATTGCATCAATATATGGCATGCGAATCAAACGTCCCAAGTGTGGGAATCAAATCTATTGCGAACCAATTTGTCAAAATTACCAGTTCGAACTTCACCAACCTATGAGCCTGATCAGCTCTCAAAAGTAACAAGTAATCTGACCAATCGGTCTTCAATTTCAAATCCGTTACAAATGCCTAAAATTAGTCAATCACTGCTAAAAGAGACCTCCGCCGATCGTCAGCACCTCCGACTCGCAAGATGGACACGGGAAGACTGAAGACCCGTCAAAATGTCGGCACTCCGAAGACGACCCCTGTTGGTGACGTCACGACCAAACAGCTGCATCGAAGTCGACACCGATTTTCGCGAGAACACTTTTATTGCCTTGTTCCGCCAGAACTGTATTGCCTTGTTCCTCTATTACTTTATTGCCCTGTTTTTCGTGAGAAGCCATTTCTGCTTGCTCTTTTCCCCTCCCTGTAAATAACTCAGTAAATGTAAAAGACTAAAAACAGTAAATCAGCATAAAGGTCGCGACTTCCTTCTTTTTTTCATGGAAAACTGTTGCAAATTAAAACAGCTAAAATTCAAAAATTAAAAACATTTTTCATGATTTTTGTTACGATTTTCAAAAATGTTTTTACATTTTGGATTGTAATTCTGTCACATTTACAGATTTTGGCATGAATAAAATAGGAAAATTTGGAGGACATCCTTGCGCATGCAATGCTGAAAAGTATTTGAAATTGGTCCAGAATTCAATTTATGACAAATTTTCAAAGTTTAGTAATCAGGAAATATTTTTGAAAATTTGGAACAAATTAAAATTTTTAACATGTAAGTCTATGGCAGATCTCATTTCGGTTAACAAACCCCCCGGTTACTGAACTAGTTCGTGGAACGAATTAAGTTCGTTAACCGGGGGTTGACTGTAATTGGATTGTTGTTTTTTAAACTTTCAACTTCTTCATGGGCGTAAATATTTTGGATGATTTGAAAAATTTCAATTTGAGCTTCCTTTCTCATTTTGATTGTAGTTCTTTCATTTAGTAGGTTTTGTATTTTTGATTCACCATTCAAAGCTCGCTTGGCTCCTCTTGTTCTTCGTTGAGCTCTCTCTTTGAAATATAGGGTGATCTTTTTCCAACCTACCATTCGATGGATTAGAGTTTCCCAAGAGGAGGATCCAGATAGGACTTTAATTAGAGTTTTTCTTATGTCTTCCCAATTGGTTTCAGGTTTGATGGAGATTCTACAAGATAAAAGAGATATTCGTTGAAGGGGCCAATCTGATTTAGTTTGTAGCCAGATGGGTCCATGCCACCAGAGTTTGGAGTTTATTAACGTTTCAGCGTTGCATCCTCTAGAAGCTAAATCTGCAGGGTTGTCCTTTCTGGGCACATGTCTCCATTGAGAGATGTTTGAGAATTCAAGTAACATAGAGATTCTGTCTCTAATGTAAAGAATTGTACCTGGTTTCAGTTCTCTAAGCCAATTTAGGAGGACTTCCGAGTCTGTCCAAAAGAAAACATTGAATTTAAATCCTGCTAAAGATTTAATGACTTCTTGGAGAAGAGCTACAGCTAAACATGCTGCAGTGAGTTCTAAACGGTTTATTTTTACTCTAGGGTCCAGCTGATTTCCCTTTTTCTTTTTAGGATTGTCCTTTTTGGATTTTAAGGGAACTAATTTGGATTTTCCAAGTAAAATTGATGTTTTGGTTTCAGTATCGCTTCTTGACAAATAATATATTGCGGCTCCTAGTGCAGATCCACTGGCGTCTGAAAAGACATGAATTTCCCCTTCAGTTTCATTAGGTACTTTAACTAACCTGGGAATGTTGATTTCAAGTAGTTTTTCGGTTTCAGCAGCTAAGTTTCTCCAAATCTTGCAATCTTCTTCAGATAACTCTGTGTCCCATGGAGCTTTGGGATTTTGTCTATTGAAGTCTTGGAAGGTTAATTTTAGTTTTACAGTAAAAGGAGCCATGAGGCCAGGAGGATCGTAAAGTCTGGCAATTATTCCTGCTATAACTCGCTTTGATAGTTGTCTAAGTTGTGCTAAAACATTGATATTTTCCGCACAAACTGAGATGGAGTCTGCGTTGGTGTGGTACATTAAACCAAGGATTTTGAATTTGTTTTGACTTTCATTTTCTGGTGGGAAAGTTCTTACTTTAGTGAGAATAAAGTTACCATCTTTTAGTAGATCTGTAGTGGTTTTTTGTTTGCTTTTGACTTCCTCTAGATTTTTTCCGGTGATTAAAATATCATCTACGTAGGTGTTGTCTTCTAGTTCTACTTTGAATGCTGCTGTAATTTTCCCTTTCAGTTCAGCTTGTTGATATAGATATCGAATAGCTGCATTTAACATGAATGGGGCGCAATTTATTCCCCATGGAAGTCTTAGAAATCTGTAGAATTGATATTGAATGGATCCATCGGGTTGCCTTGTAGGCCAACGAATAATTAGAAACCATTGATCTTCTTCAGCTAATACATGAATGGGGCGCAATTAATTCCCCATGGAAGTCTTAGAAATCTGTAGAATTGATATTGAATGGATCCATCGGGTTGCCTTGTAGGCCAACGAATAATTAGAAACCATTGATCTTCTTCAGCTAATTGAACTTGTACAAATGCTTTGGATATGTCTGATACTGAGAAAGATTCAGCAAACCTGAGTCTTATTAAAATGTTTATGAGTCTAGGTAAGATGTTAGGTCCAGGGTCTAGAATATCGTTTGTTGAGCATTTTCCGCGGTCTGCTGTGTTTCCAGCAATTACAACTCTTAGAGGAGTACTAGCACTTGCTGGTCTTTCTACACCATGGTGTGATCTAATTGAACTTGTACAAATGCTTTGGATATGTCTGATACTGAGAAGGATTCAGCAAACCTGAGTCTTATTAAAATGTTTATGAGTCTAGGTAAGATATTTGGTCCAGGGTCTAGAATATCGTTTGTAGAGCATTTTCCGCGGTCTGCTGTGTTTCCAGCAATTACAACTCTTAGAGGAGTACTGGCACTTGCTGGTCTTTCTACACCATGGTGTGAGAGTTCGGTGAATGGGGTTCCTCTTAGTTTGAGTTCCTCTAAGGAAGTTTTTGTTATTACTCCTGTATCTTCCCAGTCTTTTATAAATTTGTGATATTCCTCAGCCATGATCCCCCCCCTGCCTAGTAGTCTAATTACTGAGTTTATTCTTTGTTCTCCAGCACGTAAGTTAGGGGACCAACAGTCGTAGAAGTTAGATTTCTTTAGAAGGGGAGCAACTACTCTTCCTGTTTCAGATTGAGTTACTTTTAGTAAGTACTTGGTGAGTTCTTCCTTATCGGAATTTTCTAGTTCTTCTTCTTGCTTTCCAAAAATTTCAAACCTATCTAGTCTGAGTTGCCTGGAGATTTCTTCATTTAGTTCGAGGTCTAAAGGTTTGGTTTCGCAGACCCTAACTGAAAAAACAAGGGATCTTTCTGAGGGATACACAATTTTTGTGTCAGGATTCCAATTTCCTCTGGGGATCAAACCAACATTGGAAGATAGGAGTTGAAACTGTTTAAGGGAGACATAAGGTTGCACACCAGTTGAGAAGATTGAAATTAAGTCTTTTCCTCCTATGATAAGGTCAAAAGGGACGTCAGTAGAGTTGACTGTTCGTTTATCGGCTAGGAGATGTTCGTATTCTTTCATCCAGGATAAAGTTTGAGGATTGCTTCCTTCCCAGGGTCCCTCGAGGGGTACTATTAATGCATTGATAGTATAGGAAAAATTATGATTATTAACTGCTTGAAGAGTGAAGGTGGAGAAAATACGGGATCTAATATCTCTATCATATTTGTTTACACCAGATATTCTGAACCCAGAAGGGTGTCTTTCTTCAATGAGATTTAATCTGCTGACTGCATCAGATGTGATTAGATTAATCTGAGCTCCGGAGTCTAATAGAGCAAAAATTGGCTCATGAGATTCGACTTCTAAAAATTCGGCTGTTTCCACAAAGGAGTTTGGGTAGTTTCCTCTTGTTAATCTGCATCAGAGGTGATTAGATTAATTTGAGCTCCGGAGTCTAATAGAGCAAAAATTGGCTCATGAGATTCGACTTCTAAAAATTCGGCTGTTTCCACAAAGGAGTTTGGGTAGTTTCCTCTTGTTAAATTTATTTGAATGTGCTTATCATTTTCTAGTCAAGAAGAAGAAGATGAAGATGAGGTAGGGTTCTCTGTTTTAGTAGCTTGAGCAATTTCCTGAGGAGCTGATTTGATTTCATTTACCTTTTCGTTCACGAGTTTGGTGAGTATTTCATTTAGGTCACTACTTACTGGGTAGTTTGGGTTTGGTACTGAGGTGGAAGGATTAGGGACCTTCCTAGAGTCTAAGGGTTTAAAGAATTTACAGGTAGATGAATGATGATCTTTATTGCAATGAAAAGTAGATTTAAACGACGCTGTCTTACTCAAGGACACAGGCGGAGCCTCCGTTAAGGTCGTATTAAAGGAAAGCAATTACTACGCAGAGAAAAGAAGATCTCAAAAATCTGTAACTTCCCCCGATACCATTTCTCCACAATAATTGCAAGTGGAAGGGGGAAATTTCCTCACAACAATCTCATTGTTATTCTGTTGAAAGTTGTTCCTTTGAGGATTTTGATTGAAGTGTTGTCTTTGATTTCCATTGCGATTCTGATTATAGTTTTGATTTGGTCTGAAATTTTGGTTTTGATTGTACTCTTGGTTTTGGGGGAAGGAATTCGATTGTGGTAAGTTGGGAGCGTATGAGTTTGTGGAGGTTGACTGAATTTCTTGTTTGATGTTATTGGGTTGAATTTCTTGTTTAACTTGTGAAAGGTGCTGGTGCGATTGTCTCTGTTGTTGATCTTGAACTGTAAAGATTCCACCTCCATTTTGAAAGGAATTTGTATCAGTAGATTTAGGTTCTGCGGACTTATTGAATTTTTGGACTTGTTTTGAATTGATAGAAGTTTTGTAAATTGTAACCATTTCGTCTTTGGGTTTTTTAAGAATTCCAGTATCAAGTTCCCTCCAATACCAACGATAGATACGTTCAGGATTTATTTCCCATTCGGCTTGAAGAGATGGAGTGATTCGTCCTTTTAGGATCTCATAGAAATTTCCTTGATTTAGAACGTAGTGAACGTTTGGCCATATTCTATTGTGGATGTAGAAGATATTTTGTTTGAGAACAGTAAGTTTTGCGACATAATTGACAATCTCACTCATGTACTTTGCAATAGCTTGTTTAGAGTTCGTCTTTGGGCTTTTTAAGAATTCCAGTATCAAGTTCCCTCCAATACCAACGATAGATGCGTTCAGGATTTATTTCCCATTCGGCTTGAAGAGATGGAGTGATTCGTCCTTTGAGGATCTCATAGAAATTTCCTTGATTTAGAACGTAGTGAACGTTTGGCCATATTCTATTGTGGATATAGAAAATATTTTGTTTGAGGACAGTAAGTTTTGCGACATAATTGACAATCTCACTCATGTACTTTGCAATGGCTTGTTTGGAATCATTATCTGGACTCAATTCTTCAATGTTGTTGAAAATTTGTTGAGTGATTTGATTAACGTTTCCAAATTTTGAGAATAACATTCTCACTAGATCGAGGTAATCAGATTCACCTTCTTTTTGGTGTAATCCATTAATCTCGGTGAGTATTTCATCCTCAAAATGAAGCAGGAGTAGATCTCTTCTTTCAGCTGGAGTGAATTCTCCAATTGGAGCTTCGTGAATTTTCTTGTACTTGTCCCATACTCTATCGAAATCATTGTCGAGTTTGGAATTTAATTTAAAGGTTCGAAAGGCTTTCATTACCTTTTGGGTATAGTTTTGAATGAAGCCTTCAGAATTAGTGTTGACACAAATCGACTTGCCTTGACCGTATCTTTTGATTTGACTCTCAATGTAGTTTTCGTCCAACAAAAGAAACTGATTGTGTGTATTTTGTTCATGAATTTTAGCGTTGGTGGAAGATCCGATGCTTCGATTTTCAACTTCATGGTCCAGAGAGGATGCTTCGTGGGTTGAACCTGCCGTCTCAATGTTAGAGTGGGTTACCAAGATTCCGGCTTCAGTAGTGGAAAGAGTGTTTTCCCTGTGGGGAATTATCTGTAAGCCATCTTCTTGAATTTGATTGATAGTTGAATTTTTAGGAGGGGTTGGAAATTTGATGGATAAGACTTGCGTTTGGGATGGACGAAGATTGATCCATTCTTCATGAAGTTTTTCACTGACTCTAACTGTAATGTTCTGTAACTCAGCTTTAAGTAAGTTAACAGATTCAGCTTCCTCCTGTGTTAGGAATTCAAGATTTAGAGATTCTAACATTAGTAGTGAATCCAGAAAAATATTGAGTACTTCATCGAATCCTTTGACTTGTTTTTCATAGTTTTCCTCGAGGTATACTAAATCTCCTTTGAGGACAGCTCTGGCAACGAGGACAATTTTAGTAATTAAAGTTGCTCTAGGGGTGATGAGTCTGGAAGGAATTGGACGATGAACGGGAGTTGTTTGTAATCTATTCACGGTAGTTGACCTTTGAGGTCGGACGATACTTCGAGAGGTAGGATTTCTTGAGGTTCTTGAACCTCTAGGTCTTCCTCGTGCCATTTTAAATTTGAGAGTTTTAACTCTTTAAAAGGACTTTGCTAGTTGGGTATGTCCTTTTCCAACGATGAGTTTTCTTTTTGGATGTCTTCTTTTGATGACCTAGTAGGTCAGAGAATGAAAGCACGCAGATGGGAACAATACACTTGGGGTATAATAGATATACTATACACTTGGAAGTTTATACACTTGTTATTTAAAAATATAAAACACTTGTCGGTTTGAATATGTAGGTATGGTACAGATTTGATTTTCACTTGTAAAAATACGAACACTTGTCAATTCAGATATATAATGCAATTTGATATACACTTGAAGAATATAAACACTAGTCAATTCGAATATATAATACAATTAGATATACACTTGAAAAATATAAACACTTGTCAATTTGTATATATAATACAATTAGATATACACTTGAAAAATATAAACACTTGTCAATCTTGTCAATTTGAATATATAATACAGTTAGATATACACTTGAAAAATATAAACACTTGTCAATTTGAATAAATAATACGGTTAGATATACACTTGAAAAATATAAACACTTGTCAATTTGAATAAATAATACAATTAGATATACACTTGAAAAATATAAACACTTGTGTCAATTCAGAAAGGAAGTATACTAAGAGGGTAGAATTGGACACGCAGATTTAGATATACTGAGCACTTTTAAGCGATTGGAGTTGCACTTATGTATGTAAATGAAAAGAGGTTTGTACTTATAGGGACTGAAGAAGCTTTTTAGTTTTTAAAGAGACGTGAAACCACGCTCTGCTACCAAATTTTGTCAGGAATAAACCCAACAAATGAAGATTTAGACAGTGAACCTTATTTGAAAATGGAATAGAGTATGAAAGCTTGAATAAAACTCAGAAATTTGGTCGGGCTGCGACCGGGGTGAGAACACCCTATTATAAAGTTGATATATTCAAAAGAAAGCAACGATTGACACTCAATAAATTCGCTCGCGAAGTCTTGGATGAACCGCACGCTCGAGAGGTAAAAACCGAACTGTGTTGATTGTGGTTATGGGCTGCGACCGGGGTGAGAACACCCTATTGTAAAGTTGATATATTCAACAAAGAAAGCAACGATTGACACTCAATGAATTCGCTCGCGAAGTTTTGGATGAACCGCACGCTCGAGAGGTAGAAACCGGACTGTAATGATTATGGTTATTTTGGAGAACAGGAAAACAGTCCTACAAGGACAAGAAAGTGAGATTAGCAGAGAAATGTAGCCTTGGAGGCTTTCGTAAGTTACGTGAGAACCGAGGATTTCCGAGGTTCTCACGGAAAGTGGGATTTGTCCTCAAGGACGAGAATTCGGGTTCTCAAACTGTCATTTCTAAAAATAGGACTGAAAAATTCGCGACATCCGCATCACGATTTTTTTTGGCTGAAAAATGAAAATGTTTATAAATAATGATCTTAAACAACGTAAAATTTAAATTCAATTAAATAACATGGAGAAATGCAACAGAATGAAAGCTATAATTGTTTTTTATTTTTTTTTTAGCCTTGAAAATGCTTATTTTTGCATTGCATTATTAACTGCTATTGCCGCTGATGAGGATTTAAAAATAAGAACCCCCGTAAAATAATAATAATAATAATGCGCAATTATCAAATATTCGTCGAATTTAAGACATTGTGAGTATTTCTCTGTGAAGAGGATTGCCACAAATTTCTGGAAATCCCTTTCTTTTCGGCAGATTTTAAAATGCCTCTGCGACTACCCAAACCCGATGCCTTTTAAAACCGACATGGCGACGACGATCATGCCTGCTTTCTGTCTGACTTGCCAGACTGCTCACTTCATCTCTCTAGTTGCTTCCCCTGGGTCGTCCCTGCTTTTCTTCCTGAGATCACCCTGCAACGCTCAGTAAATCGGTTGTCAGATGTCTTCTCTGCATGAAGCTTATACACTACCGCATCATCTTTGTTTTTAAATCTATTTTCTGTCTCTCTTCTCTTTCAAAAAAGATAGCGAAATTTTCTCCCGAGAGAAACAGGGAAGGATCAAATCGATGTTGAACCAGGGCTGCTGCAGTTTCTCATGAATGTTCTATTTTGTGTGTGTGTGTGTGTTTCTTTTCGCGTGGCTGACATTAACGCGGATAGACGGTTTCACGCTTGACGGGTCACACGGAGTTTCTTGGCATAGCTCTCAGGAACGTTTTGCATTTTACGTATTCCTTTTGCCTGCTCTTTCTGCGTGAAAATGGATGATTGATCTTTTTTTTCAAGTCTGAGAGGAATGAATTTTATGATAAACATCCGCAATTTGAGGCGTGTGTTGGAAATCATTGAAAATATATCGAGGATGAAGATATTGAGCGCTGCACGACTCGACACTTCCGTGATGGGACACGAAAAAATTCTTATGTTTATCTGAAAAAAATATTTTTTTTCAGTTTTGCTTTATCAACTTTTCCAAGGTGGTTCTCGTATTATTATGAGTAGGATATTATGCAGTACAGTCGTACTCAGTTATATTACAGGCGGACTCTTTCAACAAATATCTTATTTGCAACGATTTTCTCTTTAGAATGATTTTCTCTGTGCTCCCATTGGGTTATATCCCAATTTTTAGGGTTAACATTATCTCTACAATGAAATTTTTCTTGAGTTTTGTTGCAGAAAGGGAGAAAGAGAGAGAGTTCACTTGTAGTACGAAGTATATCCACCCGAATTTAAATCATTGATGTATTTTTTGTCGACAGGAAGATTATCTGATGAAATTTTCACATAAGTGGCCGAAGAATGACAGAGCAAAATATCTTTCGCGAGAGCATTTCAAAAAACATGATCATTTTGGCTGCTCTTCTTGGACTAGAAGAATGTAATGAATATTTGTTTAACATGCAATCGAATACAAGTGTTCTGGGGTCGCAATCAGATTGATTTTCTAAGTGATGTGCGAAAACTCTTCTAGGACTCGCCAAATATCAACTGTAGGTCTTCTAAGTAACGGTTTATCTAAAAGAAAAAAAATATGTGATGACTGAATTTTTGTTTTGAGAGCCATTTCCGATTACTTTGCAGGGAAAACCGACGCCATTCGGGCGCTGTCACCTCTGAAAATTTATGGACTCCACACAGGTATTTTTGATGCCCCGCTCTCAGCCCTCTTCCCCGCATTGTTTTTTTTTTCTCTTTGGAGTATAGACGCCCTTTTATTCCACACATTCCTCTTTTGTTTTGTCCTGCCTTTTGTGAGCGAACTATCTCCTCATTGATTGCTTGAGTCCGAAGTTGTTTTTTTTTTAGGCATTCATCTGACCACTACGAGCCCACCTTCCTTTTTTTTCCCCCACATCGAATCTAGTTGTGTTTCTGCGTGATGCACGAGTTGCGCGGCATCATGTAAAGGTGCGCATTTGCTGGCTCCAAAGTTCAGGGTTGTTCGAAAAATAATCGCTGTGGAATTTTAAGCCTCACAAATTACTGGCAGACATGACTGAGATCCGGTCCGAGAGAAATGAGTTACGCGTGCGAAAATGCGGAGGTGCGGCTCGAATTTTGCATAGTTTCCTTGAGCAGATCGTTTGGATCGCTCAAGGGAAAAAAAAATCAGAGGACGGTTTAAAATTGGTATGCATCCAGTCAAATCATCGATCAATGGAGTAAAATATCCCGAATACTACCAGAGAATCCCCACAGTTTGAATTTGAACGAAATATCCAGCAGAAAGGAGATGATAGATGGAAACTTAACACAGTGCGAATAATTTGATAAGAGCAGGTCCTGAAATGTTTCATATGCATTTTGTTGTCTTGTGCTTGATTTGGCAAAGATAGGGCCTATTTACAAACGGTCTGTCAAGAAAAGAAAGGGGAGGGGTGCAGTCAAACTTTCAAGAAGTGCTCCCCCATCCCCAGGAAAAATGATCCTTCAAAAGGAATCAACTTTACTGCCATATTTTGCACAAAATGACTCCAAGCCTTGACTTTGACTCTGTCAAAACACAAAAACATCAAAATGCTAAATCATTGCTTCCTTCTTGGGAAGTGCCAATTCCTTATCAGGAAAAGTCATTCCTCCTTGGAAAACAGTAATTTGCATCTCCAGTTTTGTTCCTCCTGAAGGAACTAAAATCAAAATCAGAAACCAATGAGCCGAAACAAATGGCCAAGTTTCACGTATGCGCCAAAATGAGAAGAAAGGATCAAGTTGGCCAATGTAAAAGACTGACTTGACCTTGTCAAATGGGCTTGACTGGTGCCAAGCCCTGCCATTTGTGGCACCGCAAATTTCATGATCATGTGACCCAAGCATGTCTTGCACACTTGGGCACGTTGACAAGAACCGTACACAGGTATGGCGTGGCACGTGGCGCAGCATTCCTGCTGCGCACCCGGTATGTCATAACACGGACTACCGGGTCGGAGATTTCAATCAGGAAGGAGGAGGAAGGTTCAAACAGCGTGGCGTGGGCTCCGAAGCCCACAGAACGACGTGTGCTGCGATTTGGGGCAGAACTCTGTTGTTTGGCTAAATCGCTGAGAGAATTACTTGTCTTGTGAATTTTTATCTGAAGTTCTAAGTCTGAAAGTTGTGTGTGTGTGTTTGAGATCTAGAATAAAGGAATCAACTTCTTGGGACTCCCTTCTAGAGGATCCGGCTGGTAAAGGCTGAATCTGTCTTTTATTTCTATTTTGAAACCCTTGTTGTTTTAACCCGACACCATTGATTCAAACAAACCCATTGATTGGGCAGATGCCTTTCAAACAGAGGCCTTTAATGAATTCCGCAGCAACAGAGTTCTAACCATCAAGACGTACCAAGGAAGGACCCTGAAGCCTTCCCTATGCAACAGGAAGTCCTCAAAGCTTTAAAAGGAGGATCTCCTTCAAGAAAAAGACAGTTCCTACTCAACAATGTCTTGACCAAAACCATTGAGAAATCCCAAACTGTGCAAAGTCCAAAAGTTGCTAAAACCTCAAAATTTTACAAAAGCCTCAAATATACTCCTCACTCCTTGAGTGTAAAAACCCCGGCCACCACCCGGCTGATTGTGTGTACATATTTATTCTGTGTAAAATATTCCCAACTCTTTATTCACCACAGGGTCATTCTTTCCTGAAAAACTAAAGTTGGGTAGTTTAGCCTCAAAATAGGAAATGTTTGTATGATCTGCACATGGCCACGTAAATTTTCATTTTAACCTATGGAAAAAGGGACATTAATTCCCATGTACTGAGTTTAACTTGGGTAAGCCAAACCTCCCTAATTTGGATTTCTAATGGATTATTGATCTGCTCTGCTTTCAAGACCAATGCATTATAACCAATATTTTTATAATCTCTAAGCTTTTCGAAAGAAATGAGGTAATTTCTCACAGCTAGGACGGCTATGAATGTTGAACAGGATTATTGATCAGGTCAAAAGATTATTTCTTGACCAACCTACACATTTCAAGTCATATTCCAAATATGAAAAGCTCCTTGGTTGTCTAAAATTTCATACTTTCAAAGCATTTAAATAAAGTGCAATGCTTTATTACTTGAGCTTGGTGATGTTTTTTGATAAACTGTCTTGCAACACTGTGTCTGTAGGACAATTCAAGGATTCAACATCGAACGTTTCAAAAAATAAATTTTCGCTTAGGCACATCAGGACATGCCAAGATGAACTTCATATTCATGCAGTCAGTTCATATTCATGCTTCTCAAAAATTAATTTTGATTGATGTTCATTTTGAAAAAACCGAGAGATTCTCTCAAGCAAACCTGAGCTCAGCCTACTTTTTTCTTGATTACAATCTAGCGACATGATTCTAACACAATGAATGCACCTGCAGTAGTCAGATTCTACTCACGAAAGTCAATTTTTCAAAAGGGCGAAACAAATATTGACCAGGACATTTTTGCGTACGAGTGGCAAGGATCTTCTCACTGTATAGCAGTGGAAGATGGTACCTAGGATTATCATAATACATTTTAGGATCAGGAAAATTGTCGAAAGCTGTGCTACAAAAATTTTGAAACTAAAATAAGAAGCAGTCTTCACCATCCCGGATGAAAATGGAAGAACAAGGAAAAGTAATGAATGATAATAGTTTCCAGTTCATTTCATCAAGTAGTAAGTCATCTCAAAAATGTAAAACGTGAGACTGAAATCACTTTTTAAACTAATCTTATACAGATATTGTATTTACGCCAGCGTCAATGTGCACACATCTTTCACAAAAGTTGGATAGAAGACTAGAATGCGTGTTCTTCTCTAATATGGAATTTTACCTTAAAACTCTAAAAATGTGGATGCGTGTCATAGTTGAATCAGGAGCTATGATGTTTCAGATAAAAATGAAAAAAAATACACAGATGAAATGCAACTAAATTCACCTTTATCTGGATCCTACATTGGAAATTTCAGCAGTCAGAATTCCTGATTTTAAAAAATCATTGAAAAATGGAGAGCAAGTTTTACACAGTATACAGAGAGATGAATTTTTTTGTGCGCTAAATTTCTACCTGAAACTCTGATCATTTCATTTTGCCTCTCTGTAACTGATGCAACTTTGTTTTCGTGGGTATTTTTTCTTGAGATGAAAACGAAGATGCTATCTCAGCCATTTTCCTCTCTTACATCCTTCTCCATGCAAAATATTTTGATGAGCCCGGAAGACCTTTAAACCTGTATGCATGTATAATTTTGTACAACGATGCTTCAGAACAAAACGGCAATTCGCATTTCTGCGGAGTTTTCGTTGTTCTCGTTTTTAATATATTCTGATGTAAGGCAATAAAAGCAAAAAAGGCATCGTTGTATCGAGAACATCTCTATATAGAGATCAAATCGTTGCACAAAGATCGCCCTGATTTGAGCGGTTTCTCAACAACTCAATTTTCTCTATAATCCATTATATATTTTCCAATCCCTTGGGAATCAGGTGGAATACAATGGGATTATAGACGCATACTTTAATGCTTTTGTTCGAGGTAACCGTGTATGGGCTGTGTATGTCTGTGGTGGGTGATAGACGATCGCGGCTACGGCCTTCATTTGAGCCCATTCATCATGACCCGACGTCCGCCAGGTGGGCCGCCATGGCCCCGAAACCCGTGATGCATCGCGGAAGGGGGCAATTTTCGCTTCTGTCGGCCGCTGTGGCAGGGAAAAAAAACAGCATGGCCGACTTCCTCATGATTTTTCACATTTCCCATCAATCCACGCGTTTTCCCGTTGATAGCAATAATCGTCTCGGAGGAGCGTTTTTATGCTAAATTTTGAGCGATTCGGACGAAATGGCCTCCGAAAGATCCGAGAGGTGAAAGATGGATTCCAGCCAAGTTTTTTGTTTGGTGTTTTTGTTTTCGTGAAAATGGAATTTTGCGCTGCTTTTCGAATTGGCTGTGTATTCTACCGCCATGTTATTTCCACCATATGTTTCCGAAGAAAGCCCATGAGATTAATATTTCGAACTCTGGAAGATCAATCAGGGATGTTGTTCTCAAAACTGTTGCTCTCCCTTATTTCGTATATGTAATTTGAAATATTCCTGATGAGTTGGTGTGCACAAAGCTTTCTTTAAATTGGGTTTCTTGTATTTTTGATGGAGTATAGTCAGGTCTGAAACTGTACAAGGAAAAGTCATCGGTTATTAAAAAAAAAAAACATTTATTACTTGAATCACGTCGGCAGATGCTTTTCTTTAATGCGGAAACCCATATAATCAACAAATCTATATTATAAAAGACAGAATGATGCGAAGGCATTTTGATTTTCACGAAAATATATAAAATAAAACTGTTTTCATTTCCACGGGATCTTCAATGAGCTTAACTTTATGCGGGCCATTCGTAAAGTTTATTAGGACATCATTTTCATGGGGCGAGAATTCGTAACTTTAAAAATACATTCCTTGCAAAAATTCTCAAAAATAATAATCCCCAGATCATACAGGTCACATCTGCAAAATTGGAAAGTCCCTCGATTTTCCTCCTAAACATTTTACTAGTCAGAAGTCAAATCAGAACTAACACCGTTTTCGAGGAATTCGTCAGATCTGAAACAATAATAAGAACGACAGAAGTGTCAAAGTCTATTTCATCTTGAAATACGTTTATTCGAGTATGGTTTCTTTTTTTCATGGAACCTTGTGAGATGACTTTCTTTCATTGAAACAAATGATGGAACATAGTTTTTCATTTCAGGAAAAAGTGTGAATTTTGTCGAGCAAAAATTATGGGTGGGGGATCTTGTCCGATGCCGAAGTTTCAATGCCATGGACGTATTGCGTATATATACAGTCGTCTATAAATGGACAGAAACAGAGAGAAGAAGCACACTCTGAAACTTTTCTTTCTTGCTTTTCATTCTTAGAAACAAAAAGAACATGTGGAAAGAAAGAGTATTGAACAAACGCCGTGCTTTGTCCTTCGCCCGTCAGTTTCTTCTTTCTTTTTTTTTTTCTCTTCGAGCCGTTCGGAGCGAAGCACGATTATTCCTCGCATTCATTCCTAAAGGCGATGGGGGATACGCGACGATGAGAGAGGAATATAAGCGATGCAAGGCAAAACCCGGAACGAGCTAATCCCGGGTTCGGCATATGAGAACCCGGGATGCCACTGGCCAACCAGCAGCGATAAATCTCTGAACCCGTTGCTTTGGGTCAGAGCCAGAAACGACGCGACGTCCTGCTGGCATAGAATAACATCCTCTGCACGCTGCGTTTTTTTTTTTGTCAAGACACCGGCTTCCGTTGCCTCAGTCACCCACCCGACGCCGACTTCTTTCTTCCTTCCTTCCTCGGATTCTCAACGAAAAATTATATTTTGGCAAGAGCATCTTTGTTGCTAAAATTGGCAAAAAAAAGGAATAGCAACCGTCCCGCATGAATAGCAAATTTTCGCAGCAGTCGTTACTAGTGCATCACACGCACTCCGTCCCTTAAGCTTTTTAAACATTTTCAAGAGAGAAGGAAGCAGTTGCTTCATTAGTACGAGTCACTTGAAAAGAAAGATCCAGTATATACAGAGAGACCCCCACATGCGGACACCTCAATCTGCGGACAATTCAACATAGGAACACTTATTTTCCCAGAAAAATGGAATAAAATAGGCCCGACATGAGGATACTGACTCGACATAGGGAAATTTTGTGATACAATTGCAAATAAATTTCAGGTCAAATTACAAGAAACAGATATTTCCAACCCAAAAATTGATGTAAGAAAAGTGCTTGCATGGGCATTTCTCTCACCAATTTACCATCCATTTAACTAATTTTAAAAAATTATTGCCAGCACAGAGGGACTTCTCTCTTTTTCACTTGAATGTTATTTTTACAGAGACTGCCAACATTTCTATGTACTCTACAGAGGTTTCAGAATTCAATTGCCAAAATGCCCATATTTTGTTGAAATATATTGATTGGAATCAGTTTCAATTGGAAGACAATTTTTATTTTCACGGAATTATGGTGAGTATTTTGTACATAAAACACCAATCAAAAATTATATATTGTAAGTCTAAGGGAAAATGAGACTAGACTTGAGGACATTTTGACTTAGGGACACTCTTGATGCACCAATTACGTCTGCATCTCGGGTTCTCACTTTCAAACTCACATTTTGGCAATTAAATTTCCCAGTATCAATTCACAAGTCGAATACTGTACCTCTTTTCACGTCTTTTGATGACAACGAATGATTCATCAATCCCATTTTCAAGTAATGGCATATGCAGTAAACCCTCAAAACAGTTATTTATAGATTAAGCCTGAATTAATGCCCCTTTATAGAATATTATTTGAAATTAAAGATACCATCATATTATACAGCTATTCGTGACGACAAGTCCTTTTTTTTACAGGTTTTCTGGACCACTCCGAACAAGTTGAAGCATAAAGGAACTCGTAGAAGTGTAAAGAAATATTTTTAATTGGAGAAATATTAAAAAAATTAGGCATCAAACGTTATTTATTCTATGATTGACAATAGCAGGATTTGTTTATCGCGGAGTTCTGCGTGATGTTCACACTATAGAAGTAGTCAATTTTTGTCGTTCAGAATAATATAACTTGTCATTAGAAATCTTCGCGAATTGTACCTTTTTTCCATGAGTTCCCTAATGATCCCTTGACTCAGCGAAATTGAGAGATCCTCTCAAAGCTTCATATTTGCCATGCAGTAGCATGAACCGATTTTTGTTCTAATAAAATGCAGGAGATGGTTCTGTCTAATAATTAAAGGAAATGCAGCTCTACTGATTACTGAATTCAAGTACAGTACTCTTGTTGGGAAAAGGGGGGTGGGTGAAAATTTTGTAATTAATTTCCGTCCGAGACCGTTTAAACAATTTCTTGTCATAAAATATTCAACAGTCAACTCCTCGAGTCAGATAGATATGTTTTCTCAGGTGAGCAATAAAACGAATTTAATTACAGCGTTTTGGTGCATGCAGTATGAATATACAGTTGTTCTATAATTCCGGGTGGTATATCATATAGTGATTAATAAATGACCTTTGGTTTTATTAGAATGATTTTTGTAAAATATTGAAACAAGTATACAGTACGGATAGTCTTCTTGTGATGAATATGAGTTGAAGACACGGATTTTACGCGAATACGGTCAAGTTTTGGAAGTGGTGAAGGCCAGAAAAAAAAAGCTTTAAACCCATCCATACTCAAATATTCACGGAGGACAATTGGCTTATGTTTTCCGAAGAAAGAAAAAACCTCACCATCTATCCCGAATTATAGAAGACTTGAAATCTTCAACAATAACTGCCAAAACGCAACTTGAAAAGCGACGATCCACTCATTACCCCTATATTAATTCTCGACAGGTTTATATTTTCTCAATCCCTCCTTATCAAGACACGCATTTCTTCCAACTTACAAAAAAAAAAAAACTTCTAATGAGAAACATGTGACGCTATTGGAACACCTTCCTTCTGCCTTCCTGCATCAACTCAACTGCAAAGCTGTCAAGCAGGTAACAAAAACAAAACCGAGACACCTCTATAGCAGCACGTGACACGCCATTCAACCCTTGCGCCCCATATATGAGCCCGCCAGCAACCTGGACTCAAATTCCCTTTTATAATTAAAAAAAACACAAAACATAAAAGGAAAAACAAAACAAAAAAAACAGCAATAGCAGCAGGAAAGACTTCCGTCCACACAAAAAGGCGCACAAGCCCCCACGAGCAAAGCCTCGAAATAGCGTTGCGCGGGACATTAAATCACAGTCGCTTCGTGTCGCGTCAGGTCTTCCGCCAGCCCTCGTCACCGCCAACACCACTGACGTGTCCCCCCCCACACACCCACCCCCTTCTTTTTTTCCTGTAAGAGCATAAGCCACCAAGAAATGAAGACAAGAAGAAAAAAAAAAGAGGGAGCAGAAGAATGAGAAGCGATCTTCGCATAGGGAAACAGATGAACGGAATAATAATAGCTAGAGGCTTCGACGCTGGAAGAAACTGACCGGATTTTCTTGGCACAGTTTCCTGACACAACACGACGTTTCCCCACTGCGTGCTCCTAATCTTTTCGGGAGTGTGACGAAGACTCGCAGAATTTTCTGGAACTTTCTTCGTGCTTCCGAATCGGCACAAAACCCTGGAAACTATGTTCAATTATATTGTACTGTATATCTATGCATCTTAAAGAGGGGAAAAATCGAGTTTAAAACTACAGTACTAAAGAATTGAAAAAAAGATTTTCCTTTCACGATGTAAAAGAGAAGAAAGCTAGTTTTGATGACGATTTTGTTGAAAAGTCAAAGCCGAAACTTGCAACATAAGCAATTACAGGTCGAGCGCAAATAGCTTCAAGTTTTGTGTCATTCAAAAAAATGGAATAACCGTGGACAAAGGTAAAAAAAAACATTATTTATTGACGAAAAAGCTGACAATATACGATTGAACCGTGATCCACTCTGTGAAATGTCACAGAAAGACACAAATTCAATTATTTTGGTCATAAATTCATGTGATTCTGTAATCTGCAGTACAGTACAATACACACCCTTTCGCGGAAAAGTCTGAGTATTAACTTATCACATGACTGAATTTGCTTCTGATTTTTTTTTTTTTAAACAGACCTCTTTCCTTCCTCAAGATTGAATTTAGACAACTCCATCCAGTCGCTGTTGTCTCGTGTTTTTTGTCTCATGTACATGCGAAATTTAAATTCATGATGAAAACTATATTTTTAACGGACGCAGTAGTTGAATACAAAAATGAAGTACGAGTGCATCATTTTGTGATGCTGTAAAAATCGGAAAGAGTTCCCAAAAAATAGAACAAAACTAACATTACTGAAAAAAAATTCGAGGACAGGAATATGCATTTAAGAAATTTTGTTTCAGAGTTAACCAAAAACAAATTCAGCATAATAGTTTTGCGGGTCCATTTTCTTTCTTCACTATACATCATCGAGTCATCAGTAAAAATACCGCAAAAAACGGTAGGCGCAATTGGTTCAAACTGGGGTCATTATTATCGATCGGTAGTTTCTCCCTAAAGACTCATCAGGAGCTGCAATTCGAGCAACAATCAGCGTAAAAACAGTCGCCATATATTCCTGTCGAGAGAAGCCTAGGATTTTTCTTTTTTTCTTTGTCTGCCCATAAAGCAAAACCTGACGATGCATCGCTTTTTCGCACGCGCACAGAACATTTGGAACCGCGAGAACGAAAAATAAAGTAAAGTTGGTCGGGGAGATGCAATCCCAGTTATACTGCAATTACCTCGCAAATTACCTCTCCCGATAATGAAGCAAAAGAAGAAAACATACTATGATGGCTAAACAAAATAAAGTGAAGAAAAGAAAAGAAAAGGGTACGAGAGGGATTTTTCCGTGCCGAAGTGCAATTCCGGGAGTTGCGGGGCGGAAATTAGCCGCGCGCGGGCGAAATTACAGACGCGGAATTGAAGACCGCGACGAATAATTTATGAAGTGCGTCGTCGGGAAATACAATTTACCTACCAATAATCTCGTACCCTTGTCTGTACGTCATGGTTGTCTTTTATTCTCATTCCTGGTCCACTGTTTCCTCTTTTTTTCCGTGGTAATTTTATTTATTTTATTTTTCTAGAAAAGAAAGATGGAGAAGATCGACGGGTATAGAGCATGCGACGCGACTGAGTTTCGCTCGCCACCCATCGACCCGATGATTGCCAAGCACGAGGATTTTTGCAGGAATGGAAGTTGCAGGCGCCATAATTGCCGAGTGCTTGTCCAACCGGAGCCCGAAATTTTGATGAATAAATGGCGGACATGCGAAGATAATTACAAAAATTGCAACCTACACGCCTCGAACATTCATCTCTTCCGTCGAGTTCTTTCATTCGTGATATGTAATATTCACTTCTCTGAAAATTCTTAGCGATTCGATTCCCTTCGAAGGCGTGCTAAATCATTTTGAAAACGTTAGGCATGATGGCGCTATTTTTGCTGTCAAGGAATAATGGTGTTTACGCAAACATTTAATGGAAGTCACGATTTCCTCAAACGGAAGTAAAAATTAATCACACTATGCGTCTTTCCAATGAAATCGTCAAGATGAATACCATTTCCAATTTGAAACAATTAGGATACTGACAAAATTCTTAGATTTTTTACAAAGCCTACGGAGAGGATGATTCTGAAAATTGAACATGTTCTAATTACGGTATTTAAAATGAGCATGATCAGTTTTGAAGGGTTTCTGCGAAAACTATCGGGTGACTTTCTCTCCGGACATTATGCAAAAGTTGCGAGAAATGATAAGAGTTTCCTTAAATTAGTCGTGTTTTCTAAAAATATGATAATGTTTTCACTTTCTCACGTCAATGGTAGCTTCAAATCGACGCCATTTTTTCTCAAAATTGAACTTCCAAAAATCCAACCCGAATTCTAAATACTGACATTTAATGAGTATAGCGGGACAATTGTATTCATTTGACTTGGAAGTTCGTTTTCCAGGTACTCTTTACCATTTGATAATTTAAAAGTAAATCAACTTCAACCAACTGAAAATACAGTTCATTCATGAATGTACCTGCAAGAAAATTATCTACATTTGTAAAAAATTTGAAGGAATGCTCTTAACTCGATTTTTACAAAATGTTTCATTCTGTGCGTATAGACTTGAGTTAATAATTTACGGGTTCTATTCATTTTTGTTTGAATTAATTTAAAAAAAATAGAAACCGTAAAATTGCTCGTAAGTTTTTCCTCTTTCGCATACGACTTATGTTCATGATATGCATATACTGTAGACTAAATACTGTCTGTGCTATTACTGCTATGATAATTTAAATTACTCCCAACTTCGGCACAAGCATTCTTCATTCCTGTGCTCGTCCGTGATGAAATGTACGTGATTAAATATGCAGCGGGATTCTTATTGCCCTGGAATGTACCCGTGGAAAAAAATGTATTCAAACGGGGCACAGTAAAAATTCCTCATTCATTTCGAGCAACCGTTCAAGACACAAAGGAAGCGATTTACTTGCAGAACTCCAAGGCGCAAATCATGCGTCACGTATATAGCGATGTCAGCAAACGCAGTTGGAGGCAAGAGTAGCATAAGATCTTCTGATGAAGTTGTAAATCAAAAAGTGTCTTTTTCCTTTTTTCAAAGTCGAGATTTATGTCAACAGGCGAAGTGCTCATATATAGTGTCTGCTTTCATCATTACAGAACATTTATTACGTGGCTCGGAGAAGAAGATGGCGATGCTCCCCGCTGATCCGAGTCTCGCAAACGAAGACGTCACATTCGTGAATTTCGGACCTCAAGGAAAGGAAATGAACGATGACGTGGAAATTATGAATTACGCTGATTTTTCGTTCATGGCAGGCTTGTCTTTCCTTCAAAATTACTCCTGAGGAACATATATACCTCGGGAATTATTTCGACTCCATTACAACACTTTTTGGAGAACATTATAAATGTTTTCCTAAAATGCATCAAAATGAAGAATCCGTTCTAGATTACTCGCATTGTGCTTTATTCGTTATATCTTTTCTTCGTTACATGTCAGTGTTTCGTCGATAGCACGAGAACGGGAAGAAAGATGGCAAAGTAATATGTATATAGCGACATCTAGGTGCTCATTGAATAATCCCTCAAGTTTAGTTGCGCATAAATGTAAGTAGAAATGCAAACCGTAGTTTTCCGGCGTTCTCTGTTGCGGATGACTTCTAGTTCGGCAAGTTTTGAAATTGATTTTGTTTTCGAATTTAAAACATCATCGGTACTTGATAATGTAGATGAAAACGGCTCATATTCTGAACGCATTACTGTAGTGAGGAAGGAAGAATATCGCTTTATCTGCATGAGCTTTACAGAACATCGCCTAGAGTGCTTCCAAAAGAGAGACTAGGTGTCACGCGAAGCTTTTGCCACGAACCCGAGGCAGAAAAACTCATACGGAGACCTCGGGTATCTGCCCTTACCTAATTTCAATCTCGACTGAAACGCATCCGGGAATTACCCCTGCACTTAGGTTAGAAGGGTTGTGTAACCCTTTACATACGAAAGTGGATTGTGACCCGAATTGGGCTCTAAAGTTGTCAAAACATTCGCTTTTCTCCATTCCCCGAGCCTTTTACAACGCAAGCACGGGGATAAAATAAGGGTTACCCAGACCAGTTCACATAAAAAGAGGGGTGTGGTAATGAGCAGTTTATTTTTCCGTATGGTTGATCGATCTTAGCAGACACGATTATATCTGTCAAGTTCATTCAGTGTATTCAACAAAGAATTATATCACGATCAAGCCTGATAAATTTTGTAAACCAGAGAATAGATTTCTTTTGAAGACATCCTTCGATGTGTGACATTCTTCAACTGAGAGAAAAAATTATAAGTGGCACGGGAAAATATCAGGTCTGAATTTTCATTGTAATTTAGATGCAGTAATGCCTGTCCTCGTTTTTTTTTTAATTAGCTAGGAATATAGTAAAATCAAAAAAATATACCTGTACTATGTCTCTCGCTCTCACTCAAACAATGAAAAGGTCACTCATACAGATCAGAATCATGACTATGAGTCATGAGTGATCAGAGATATTCTAGTCTGGGCTCAGATATCAGAACAGCATTGCATCAAGATTATTCATACCAATGAAAGATAGTAAAAATTCCTGTCCTACTTCTTCTAGATCCTAAAAGACCTGCACTTTATTCAGAATCCGATTAGGAAAGAAAGAGAGAGTATGAAAATGCAGCATCGGAATAAAATTAAGCATAGAAAAATGGCGTAGAAGTAAAATTAAAATTCGATGCTAAATCCAGCCTTTGCGTGATTCTCCAGCTATTCATTAAGCCTTAAAATGAAGCTTGAATAAAGCAACAAGAAAATTCCGAATCCACATGTGTACCAATAACAAAATTGACCGAGAAAATGGAACCTTAAAAATAAAAAAAAGAACAAAGGACTGAGATTCTTAATTTTCTTTTAGGAGAAACAAAGGTTTCTTGTAAAATTTACGAAGATTTCGTGGAAAGGACATCCTTGTCATAGCTACAGTTAAATAAGTTAGTTTTGAAGAAGAATGGGGGTTTACATGCGGGTGCCCAATATAGGTGTCACAATAAATGTAGACGAAATATACTTGCATTCTTTATCACCAAATATGCACAGGTATTTACAAGACTTGGGATAAACCAGAAGAGCTCCGATATGCAAACTCTAATTTCTACAGGGCACCCAGCAAAATAAACCTTTTAAATGAAAAGGGGATCTTCGGGTCAAAAAAGATCGAGAAACTCCTAACGGAGAATAAAATTCTGATGACTTTTTCAGTTATACTAGACGATTTCTTCAGCTTCTCTCTCCATCCAGAGCCTAAATGAACGGATCATCATAAATGTTTTTTTTTCTCTCTCAATAAAATGAAAATAATTACACCAGATCGCCGCAGGATGGAAAATCAAGTGGAGGAAAAAGATGGACAATAAGGGTGCAGCATCAAAAGAAGAAGAAGAAGAACAAGAACAAGATAAAGAATATGATGATAAGGAAAAGAAAATTTCAGCACTCAGGATTATTCCGTCCACGTATTCCGCATGAATAACCAAACACAGCCCCGAAGCTCGACGCATTCCGCTGCCCGGATTCTCCACCCGCGTACATCACCCAGTCATCCCTGCGGCTCTCGGGGCATCCAACAAGGGCCTCTTTTTTTTTTATCTCATTTCAAATATTACAAAAAAACAAAACAAAATGTCTCGCATCGTACATCACGCATATTCGAGTACGTAACGTAACATACGAACGTTCGTACGTCCAGCTCCCTCCCCCATCTTTCTTTTTCTTTTTTTTTCTCCTTTCATACTGTATAACACAAGGAAACCAGTATATGACTGGGTCCGGCCTGGGCTGCCCTGTTTTATAAATTATGGCCTCTGCGGGGTTTGTTCCGTTTAAATTAGACTAATGGCCCCCCGAGCAGCGAACGGATACTGAAATCCCGCTCTTCCGAAAGTCTTATCTTACACAACACCGGTTTCTCGACTTGGGCTCCACGGAAACCCTTCATCCTCACAGCACTCCTCTATTCCGGCCATGAATAAACAACGAGGATATTATGATCGAATCTAAAAGGGACAGATTTAGAGTCAGTGCATACATCAGACAAGGACTTGAATTCCCGTGATTTCGAACCAAAGACCACATTAATGAACAGAATGATGTCATTGGTTGAAGCAAATCATTCAAAGGAACTGATATATGCTCGTAAATTAAGTAGGCCTGAATAATACGGAGTTCCTTCGAATAGGGCCATATAAACAGAGAATCTACGTAAGAAACTCATAGTAAAAATGGCTCCTTGTTTTGGAATTTTAGAAACGAAGCTTCACAGAAAGATGACTTTATTGCCAGGCCAACAGAAGATATTTTCCCCTCTAGCTTTCCAGAATGGTGGGTATTTAAGGGCTGTTGGGAATAAATCCCAACAAGGAAGAGGTTTGAATTTTGAATTGGAAGCTTGGAAAAGAAGTTGGAAAATAAAACATGATAATTTGGTTGGGCTATGACTGGGGTGCAAAACACCCTATTTTAAGGTTGGTATACTTTGGTATCACAACAGAAATTTGCAAAATCTTGGAGAACGTTCTCACATGAAAGTTTGATTTGGGCTATAATAAAATAGACAAGTTTGGAAATCAAGAAAACAGTCCTTCAAGGACAAAAAACAGCAACAGGATCTTGGTAATAAAATCCAGCCTTGGAGGCTGCAGAACATTTGTGGGAACCAAGGTCTTCCAAAATTCCCACACAGGTAGAATAAAAGACAAAATTTGCCGGGGAATTTGGGTTCTCAAAGCTAGCATATTGAATTTAATATGGTCATTGAAATAAATGCCACAAGGGCATCAAAATACTGTACAGCAGTAACTACTCCACTACCTGGGCTGATAATAAAAGTATATTTATCCCGAAATGATATTTTGTGGGCAAAGAAAAATGGGGAATTCACCGAGTACAAAAAAAAATGTATACAGTAATACAAATCTTTTACACCGGGATATTTAATTCACCGATGGGAAGAATAAAAAAAATCGAATTGTTCCGATGTGATGATCAGCATGATTCGTATCAGCGCAGAAGTTCTTTATACAGGCTAGCAATCAACCTTCAATACCTCGATGAGAATAAAAAAAAAGTTTTCTAATGTCGATGAATATTTATTCTGCATAGTTCGATGGGCTTTTTTCTTCCTGCACACTCTCACACGTAATCAAAATGGCGTGTGTTGGTCGTGACTCGTGAACCCCCTCAAACGCACACGTACTTATTCACGGTATCGGAGATTGAGCCCCATACCAAAGTAAGACATTGTGTCCACCACGATGATGGCGACGAATCAGTTGTGGGGAGGGATGCAACCCACTCCACTACTATGCAGAAGGCCTGGGAAATGCAACAAAAAAAGCAAAAACAAAAAACACAGCGGGCGACAAAAATGGATACAAATGGAGGCATTCCGTAGCACGTCGTTGCGAGATTATACCTCGATAATATCCCCCTTGGACCCCACCATGAATCACGAGAACGCGTTTTTCTTATCCCTTATTCCCGTTTTCTACTCTCCCCTTTTTTCCCTTTTGTAGTTTTTCCTGCTCCTCCACAACCCGTTCGTCGCTTTTATTTCTCTGCTTTTTATTCTAGCTTCCGTTCGCTCATGTTTTCCGCCTTATCTCAGCTATATTTCGCTGGGAAAGAGACGGGGGGCGAAACCCGGGTAGAACTAAATTGCGACTCTTACTTTCTTTTTTGAAGTTTCTAGATAGGTAGTACATGGTTTCTCCTACAAAGCGCGATTTTAAACAAAAGAGGACACTTGGAATATTTTTTTGTTGATTTTCGAATGTTTTATACTGGTGAGAAGTTCTAGTTAAGATCTGTCTTAAAATTAACATGACGACTAGTACGAACCTACCTTTAAGTCTACTCTAAAAACCAATGGTTTATGGCTTAATAACTTTCATGTTGCTCCTGGAAAACTTTATCTTTTACTTCACGTACAGTTTAGCGGGTTCAATTTTATCCGTGCTTTTGGCAAATTTTACAATGCTAAATTATTATAATTAATTATTATACATTATACCAGCCATACTCGACAGCGCTGAAAACAAAATAAAAATTTGAAGCATTTAAATTCGTCTTTAATTTTAACAAAATGCGCATGCTTATTTTTGGACGAATATTGGAATTTTTGTACTGAATAAGATGGGAGCACGTCTTACTTGAAAATAATTTCCTCCCACTTTTTCTGTGCAGAAATGAATGTGTTTCTCAGGGATTTGTGACGCTTGCGTAAATATAGTGATTTAACTGAAGGCATAAACCGAAATATTATATCAAAATTCAGCTTTAAATTTTAGGAACTATCCCCAAAATCTTCAAATTGTGAATTTATTCTGAGTCGTTTAGTCCCAAAAGGTCCAGGAATTGGGAGTTCAACAAATTTAAGCGTCAACAGGAAAACTCCTCAAACGTAACCACCTCAACCCCATAAAAAAAGGCTGAAAATGACGAAATTCCAATGCAGAGAATTTCTTTATATCTGAAAAAAGATGAAATAAAATCACGACGAAACACTCAACCGTTGAAGAGATACGATGTCCCCAAAAGTCAAAATGCCTCCTTCGACTTCTCCGCCATATGCCCTTCACAGTGTAAACATCGTTTTCCGACTCGGGGTTCCGAATCAGATGAAGAATGCGGATCGGAGGGCTTCTAATTGAAC